>OX421968.1:17361121-17521353 GCA_949128115.1 Anaspis maculata
AAGTAAAATGAATGACGTTTTGATGTAATGAAAACAAGTAAAACTATGACGTATCCATCATCTGTCAAAAGTCATAAGCTGCTAAAGCCAAAACTTTGACGTTCAATAACTCGAGAAGTGCCGAAAGGATTTCAACTAAATTTGGATCGCATCAGCAAGGTTACCCACCAAGGACTCGACGTAACATGGTGATGGTAGCGGACTCTACGAAAAACAGGTAAAAATGGGCTTGCTCTTGTTTTTGTTGTTTTTGGATCGATTGCGATACAATTTTGTGGACATGCGTCTAATAGTCCATAAGACGAGGTCAGCAAGGGATGAACTGCTGGGGCAGGAATTTTTTTTTATAAAACATACCCATTTTTTCCTTTTTAATTCATATACAATTTATCATACTGCTCACCGATTTAGGACGCCTACACGCTATACACTTTTCCCTCGAATCACGAATCCCACGAAGATATAATTTTGAAAACCAGGAACTTACGTGACGGAAAAAGACTTTGTCTGGAGAAATTGGGTATATGAATTATCATGTGAAGACCACCTGGCACCTGACCACATTTCGGTGAAATCCATACGATCTCTTTTGGGTAAACGGGAATTTAACAAATGGGCAGAAATTTCACACAAAGGACGAGAAGTGATTCTTTTCAAGGAATACCCTCCAGCTAATAACATTCTAGATCGTACTGGACTTTCTATTTCGGAGTAAAAATATACAATGAAAATTATTGGTGACGTTGCTCCCGTAAGAGCTCTCCCCGGCAGCAGATCCAGGGACGGCACCTGGTGTCGGCACTGTTCCATAAAACATTGTTACGTATTTCGCGTTTAGGTTCGTTAATAATAATTGAGATGATCATTCCAAAACAAGCACTGTTTATTACTGCGCACTACAATAAATACACGCCAACAACTACTGCTTGGGAATATCGCTGATTAAAACTCGCTTTCTATCGCTCTCGATCACTTCGAATTTAGTACTACTCCATGGGCGATCTATGGTGCTTATTTATACCACCGACTAGTGTTCTCGAATCTTCCATCGGTCCTCCAGCAAATGCCACAATGACAACGGCATACGCTTTCTAGGCGTGTTTGGTTGAAATTAATATTGTTGACATCACATAATCACGACCTCCACAACTGAAAAAGTGATTGTGGGGTAATATTTACGTTTCTTATTCCTATGAAATGATATAAACATTTCAGGGCGCGGTGGGATACCAGAAATAATCGAAATTTGTTTACACATCTGCGAGATCATAATTAAGGAACACTTGAAAAAAGTGTTCAAAATAATATATCTACCTCACTGGACTGTTTCGACAAAATTTGTCATTGACAGTTCGTAGGTATGGATCTGACAACTATCTATGCAAAATTTTGATTAGATCCGTTGAACGCTGTTTTTACAGCGTGACATGAGAAAACATTGTTCAATTCAACTTTGACAGCCATACACCATCAAAAAATAAGTATACTTTCTTACAAATACTTCGTTCAGAAACGTAGAATAACTGAGATATAGATAGTTCTTCAAAGTTGGGATTAAAAAATATTTTTTTGCATAACTTTTGAACCGTTGAACCGATTTTATTGAAATTTTGAACAATTTTTACCAAAATAAGTATCTATTTAATCTTCAAGGTATAGTGTATACATTACATAAATGGGAATAAATGAAATAGCAACCTGTTGAACAATAATAACGCCATACTATTGTTACATACTATACAGGCCAGAAGACAATAAAAATGGATAATAACGCACTTTATCAAACATTTTCGGGGGCGAGGATAATAGAGGGTACCCTCCTTCTTTTTGCCCTATTTTTTACCTACCACCCCTGATTATTTTTGGGATTGGTTCCACATTTTTAGTTTACGTTCAATTCAGAAAAAAAAATTCTTGCAAAATTTTGTATAGAGGCTTTATTTTCGGAATACATAACTATTTGGGTTTAAAACTCGGGAAAACATCTCGAATCGAAATCCCCACTCTCAAGAGCCCAAACTATTATTTTCCTGAAAACTTACCGTTTCTCAGCAAAAATGGTATCTAGTATATCAACTTAAAACACCAGGCGGAGAAAACCTTCTTGGTTGTGCATCCAGATGACATTGGAAAAGCGGAGATGAAATTTGCAGGAACGGATGTGAGAATAGTTACAGGTAAAAGATTGCTCGGAGGATTTGTTGGATCAGAATATGGAAGAAAGACATTCATGAAGGATAAAGTTGATGATTGGAATGACTCCATCTTAAAATTGGCACAGATATCTGATAAGTTCCCGCAGTCAGCCCATGCCGTAGCTACAAAATCGCTACAAGCAGAATGGGCATTCCTCCAAAGAGTAGTACACGATGATGAAGATATCTACAAGCCACTACTTAATACGATCAGAAGTGATTTATTTTCATCAATAAATGGAAGAAAAATAAGCGATGAGGAATGCGACATAATGCACCTGCCAGTCAGAAAAGGGGGTCTTGGAATGACCAACCCAGTACTTGAAGCTGAAAGAAACTTTACGTTTTCAAAAATGGGATCCCAAGTGTTGATCCAAACTATGAAAGATAATGCAACATTGGACATTGATGCTCACGAAACATCTCTGAGACACTCCCGAAAACTTTGTCAAATTCAAAAAAAAGATACAATAAAAATCATACTCGAAGATGCACTGCAGAAGCTCCCGTCCAAAAACCAAAGAGCAATAAGAAGAGCTGCCGATGAAAGCATGAAAACCGGGAGTTGGCTGACATCCATTCCTTTGAAAAATCTCAATTTGGATATGTCCCCTCTTGAATTTCGAGACAGTCTTGCCATCCGATACGGAAAAGAGCCCATTAACTCCGAAGTTGGAGTTTGGCAGTATGGTGTGGAGTCCTCGGAGCAACAAGTCCTGCTTGGAGTTAGAGGGGGTCCAGAGAAGATTTCTAAAGTTTGTTTCCAGGATGTTGGATGGTAGTTATCCCCCCAGAGGTATTCCGGAGGCTGCCTTTCTTCAACGCTTTGATGTGGACTCCCTCGCCCACAGGAGAAATATTCAGTCATTAATGTTCCTACATGGTATATGTAGTGGAGAGGTGGACGACGGGTTTTTGCTTGGTCAGATTTCTTTCAGTGTACCTCGATTTGCGGCTCGACATCATCAGACATTCTGGCTGCCCAGGGCGAACACAAACGTCCTCATGACATCCCCACTTTATGCGGCCTGCGCGCTATTAAATCAACAATCGTCCGATGTGGACATTAATTATGACACGAAATCCGTGTTCAAGAGAAAAATGTCAGTTTTAAAATGTTAATGTTTGTTCACTATGTTTGTATTATACTCATATTGTTTGTAAGTCTCTGTTTCCTGTAAGTGGGTTGTTTGTAATATGCCTGTTGGAAATAAACCTATTATTATTATTATTATTATTATTATTATTAATCTTCCATCAACCTGCGATGGTTGTGAAGAAGCTTTTGACGTCCAACATGCTCTGAAATGTCGGCATGGCGGACTGATAATTAGACGTCACAATGAAGTGAGGGATGCGCTCGGTGACTTGATGGAAGTTGCGTGGGGGAACTGTGTTTTGGAGCCAGTCGTCGGTGAAGAACCTGCTATACGAGCTGATCTTGCATGTCGTGGAGTGTGGGAGCCACAGGTTGAGGCGTTATTTGACGTACGTGTAGTGGACACAGATGCCCAATCTTATTCCTCTTTATCCACTGATGCAGTGATTAAACGAGCAGAAACAGAGAAGAAAGCGAAATATCTGCCAGCTTGCGAAAAGCGACATGCGTCCTTCACGCCACTAGTAACATCTGTTGATGGTTATGTTGGGAAAGAGTTCCAAGCTCTTCTCAGAGTCCTAGCCGAGAGGTTAGTCGAAAGGTGGCACAGACCTTACAGCCAAATCATTAACTGGCTTAGAGTCAGAATAAGCTGCGCCACTCTTCGAGCCACCAGCATGTGCTTAAGAAGGAGTAGGAAGAGATGGAGGAGCTGGAGGGGATTTGGTGATGGTGCTGGTGTGTCTTTTTGTGGCTGAATTTATAATTATATCCATTTATACATATATACTTAGAACCCATTCGTTTATTTAATATTCCATTTAGTGTTGTTTATATTTATATTTTTATCAATAAAACGTTCCAGATACTTAAAACACCTAGAAAACTTATTTCAGTTGAGGAATTGTGAGTTTTCTTGAATTTTAATTTTTAGACCTTTGAAAATGGCGATTTCGAGATGTTTTTCAAAGTATCAAATCCAGATATCTCAATAATGAAACCTCTAATCACAATTTTGCAAGAGTAACTTTTTTCTTTGAACTGAATGATTAATTCAAAAATTGGAACCATACCCAAAAAAATATAAGGGAGTGAAAAATATGGGAAATAGGGAGGAGGTACTCCTGCTTACGAACTGTATAATTCACATGTGGCAGTGCGTGTGCGTGTGCGTGTGTGTGTGCGCGCGCGCGCGCGCTTTTCATCCGGAGAGTAAAAAAAGTTACAGAAACTGGACAAAACTACCGTCATCTATCCCCTTTGACATCACAGGAAAAATATTGATCAGCGTCGCCGCCGCCCCCGTACGCCACCCCTAACAAAAAACCGCAGAAGTTACAAAAACGGGAAAAAACATCTTTTTCCTTACCTTTGACATTCAAGCTAAAAAAGTGACCGCCACCCACATGCGTCGGCCCTGGCGAAGAAATTGAAAAGAGAAGCAGTTGAAGACAAAGCGACTCGGAACAAAAACCATCTGACATTTTGCCCATTCAATATCACAATCACAGGCAGGCGGTCGCAACTTACCGGGAAAAAGTATCTGATCCCCCACCCCTGAAAAGTTGCTTGAACGGTTTTTCAGATGGCGCTGGATTTCAGTAGTTTCTAGCAGGCATCTACTTTGCCTACATTTACCGATTTCTCCGTGCGCACGATTCGTTATTTCAGTAGTCCTGTCAAAATAAAAACTTCCAATCCAACTTGTCGATTGTCGAACTCCGCGAAAATCTTTACGAACTGTGGAATTCTCTGTGTGAAATGGCTTCGATTCCGTGGCGATTGTGCATAATTTGCAGAGAGAGGAATACGCACCTCTTTTACTTCCCCGTCATGTTCTATGCCCCTTCTACATCTCAGGAAGATAGGTAGTGACCGCCATCAACACCCGCAATAAAGAATTTGAGAAGCAAATAAGCTGAACAGAGAGGAACACAGATCAAAGACCGTGGTGTTCCTTGCCGATTAAACCTCACAGGAAAAAGAGTGCTTCACCCCCATCCCCCATACCCTAGCCATCCTTAGTATTTTTTTGAATGGCACCCTATGGCTTGGGGGGGGGCTCGTTCAACACCTTGTCAAAAACTGTAGTCGCAGATCTACCATGGAAAATTAGATCGAATGATTCGCCATGAAGGGTATCTCAAAAGTCCGGAACAAAATTCATAATTTCTTACCATATTTTTCCGAAAAAAACGCTTGTTCAAGTCGATTTCTATAAACGGCAAGTCGTTTTTCCATGATACGTGTCATGATCTACCGTCAAACCCCTATTCCACAGCCACCCTTGGTATTTCTTTTAATCGCAACCTATGGCTTGTGTGGGCTTGTTGGAAAGCTTGTCAAAAACTGTATTCAGATCTACCATTGAAAATGGTTGAACGCTTTCTAACGAGCTCCCACAAGCCATAATTTAAGGTGCGATTAAAAAAATACAAAGGGTGGCTGGCGGTTAGGGGGTTAGCGGTAGATCATGACACGTATCATGGAAAAACGACTTACCGTTTTCAAAAATCGACCTGTTCGATGTTTTTCTCCGGAAAAAATATGGTAAGAAATTATGAATTTTGTTCCGGACTTTTGAGTAACCCTGGGGTCCCTCAAAACTTCATGGTGACGCGTTCGATCTAATTTTCAATGGTAGATCTGAATACAGTTTTTATCAAGCTTCCCAACGAGCCCCCCCAAGCCATAGAGCGCCATTTAAAAAAAATATTAAGGGTGGCTAGGGGTCAAGGTGTTGACGGCAGATCATGACACATGTCATGGAAAAACAGCTTGCCCTTTTTAGAAATAGTTCAAGCGTTTTCCGAAAAAAATATATATATATATATATATTATCAAATTCCCTTCTACCGCAAGGTGTCGGGCTATCCGAAAAAAATATGGTACAAAATTATGAATTTCTTTCCGGACTTTTGAATAACCCTGTATAAAGTGGTGTGGTACCTGTATGGAAATTTGTTCCTAAATATATCAGTTTCAACATGTTTTTGGGAATACCGCCATATTAGTTTTGATTGAAATATATACGTGTGATCTTGACGCAGTGAACACGATATGGCTTAAAACTTGAAAGTTGTACAAAATCGATTGAAAATCGGCCAAGGAGCCAATGCTAAAGAACGCATGGCTCCCGATGTCGCGACTCGCCCCTTGTTTGTTGTTTACGCCATAATAGTATCATAATAAGTTCGACGTTCGAGAGAGCAAGGAGAAACGAGCTTTGTTTGTGCCTAAGATTTAAAAAGTGCACGAGGGCGAAGTTATTGGCCCTTCGAATTCACTCCTTGAGCTCGCACTTAGGTAGGTATAGTTTTTATTCTAGAAAAAAAAAGAAGAGAGTCCTCTATCTGTTCAAAGTCGTCCAACAACAACAATTTGTTAAACACAGCCGAATGCACGGACCTGTCTACTATAGAGCCTTATATGGCCCGCAGAAAGTTTTCTTGATCTTTTGAGTGTGAAAATTCTATGCGGAACACTTCGCCCCCCCACAAGTTTATCCTGAATATTTTAGAAACTTTATCTGCACAAAAACGAAATAGAATGTTTACACACTGCGAAATCTCTAAACACGGGGATTATGCTAATTTCGTATACGCTTGGTTCCAAGGTAGGGGGCAACTTGGAGTTTTACAAGGAAGAGAAGGCAATTAAACTGCCTCGTGTATTCCCATTCAAGTTCAAAAAGCAACATATTGCTTATTGTCTATTATCTTAATACCAATCTTTAGTATTTTATGGGGCAGTAGGGGAATTGCGCCCAAAACGGCATACTTTTTGTTTGAAGGCGTGGCAAGGTAAAACCAATAACAATTTGATGAGACCCAAAGCTGCAATAGAATCTATGGTTGTTTCCCTTACCTGCGACAAAAACTTTTATTTGTATACAAATGAATAGATTTGTAATTTAAGATTTCGAAATATGATGTAAAAGTCCATTTTGCCCCCTGATGTCCGGGGTAAAATGGCATACTGACGAGAAGGTACGCTTTCTGCCGTATTATAATATACATTTTATAATTTCATGTTTTCATTGTTATTCAATAATACAAAAATAACTCTTATAAAATAAGAATAAATTCTCTGGTAGAGTACCTACCTAACAAAAATAGATCTCTCTCATAACGTACACTTTGTTTTGTTCTACACCCAAGGGTGAAACTAAATGGGTTGCTTGATTATTTAGAAATATTCTGGTTATGATATTTTATGTTGGGACATACCTACATCTATTGGCTCATAAACGAAATTGGTATTTATGGTCGAAGATTACCATGATGCCATGGTATGCCATTTTGAGCCAGCCGTAGAATATGCCATTTTGCCCGTTCTGCATCAATTTGACTTTTGTGTTAGAAAGATTGTATAGGCTGTATATTCAGAGATGAAACTGCACAAAGTACATTCCACTACTATGTATGCCTCCTCGCAGAAAAGCTCTCAAATGAGAAGTGGAATTTATTGCCATAGAGTACATTGATAATTGGTGAAAAAATAGTTTCTTGAACATGATTTTACCTCAATGTCGATGTATCAACCGTCAATGGCGACACACAGTGCAGCCATGTAGATCTGCCGGCAGGTAGTAACGTAACAGTATATTTGTACTAGTGCCGACATCCAAATGTGTACGATAGGATCAAAACCCACAATATGCCGTTTTGCCCAGATATGCCGTTTTGGGCGCAATTCCCCTATGCGGCGGGTAAAGCCTGTATGACATCTGACAATATCGTACAATTTCTCGTACTGAGACTGAGTAATCGTGGAGCAATCTTGGCTGCGTGCAACGGTGTATGGACCTAATTGGCTAAGATTGAATGCAATTTGAAGTGTCGCTCAAATAAAACAAGTGTGAAGTAACCCTCCAGCATTTGCTCTCCCTTAAAATAGTGATAATTTTGCATTGCTACAGAGGATTTGACTTCTGTTTGGACTGTTTGATATGGTTTGATAGCATAATAGTCCAGTCTTTCAGCTACAATAGAAGCTCCATTTACCGAGCCCCCCCCCCGTATAACCATTCGATATAGTTAGTTTCTGCATCTTTACTCAATCTGTATATACAGCATGCAGATCAGTCGTTGCAGATAAAACTTTATCGGTAATACACAGATCTTGTACAAAATTATATTCGAAGTCTGCCTTTACACAACCTTAGTGCGATCTAAATATACAGGGTGGTCCGACTTTTATGTCATTGAATTTGAGGATCGATAGAGAATGAAAAATGAAAGGGACTTTTTCCAGAAAACATATTTGAGAAATGCCTAATAACAGAGATACAGCCCTTCAAAGATGGAAATAAATAATCGTTTTTTCCGCATAACTTTTGAACAGTTTAACCGATTTGATTCAAAATAGAACTAAAGGTTTACTGAAATTATCCCCTGTCAAACAATCATAACATGTTCCATAAAAAAGTTTCAGGAGCGTAGACATTACGGGGTGTCCTTACTTTTCCCCCCTATTTCTCACCCCCCTAGTTATTTTTGGGAACTGTTCATAATTTTGAATTCTACGTTCAATTTTGAAGAAAAAATCACTGTTGCAAAATTTTGATTAGAGGCTTTGTTTGGGAGATATTTAGGATTTAAGGTTTGGAAAACATCTCAAAAGCACAACTTTCAAAGGTCTAAAAATTAAAATTAAAAAAAAAACATGATTTCTCAGCTGAAAAAGGTTTTCTAGAATTTCTAAGTTGATGAACCACCATTTTTCTTCAAAACACAAGAAATTTTCAGGAAAAAAACAATTTGGGCTCTGGAAAGTGGCGATTTCGGGATGTTTCCCAAAGTTTACAACTGAAATATCTCCTAAACGAAGCCTCTAAGCAAAATTTTGCAAGGGTGACTTTTTCTTCTAAATTGAACGTAGAATTCAAAATTATGAACAGTTTTCAAAAATAACTTGGGAGGTGAAAAATAGGGGAGGAAAAGTAAAGACACCCCCTAATGTCTACGCCCCTGAAACTTTTTTATGGAACATGTTATGATTGTTCGACAGGGGATAATTTCAGTAAACATTTGGTTCCATTTTGAATCAAATCGGTTGAACGGTTCAAAAGTTATGCATTTATTCCCAACTTTGAAGGGCTGTATCTCTGTTATTAGGCATTTTTCAAATATGTTTTCTGGAAAAAGTCCCCTTCATTTTTCATTCTCTATCGACCCTTAAATTTAATGACATAAAAGTCGGACCACCCTGTATAGACAGATTCTAACAAAAAATTGTTACAAATCAAAAATGTGTCCAAGATATGTACAAAGATCTCTCCTCGGGGTCTTAGTTTGTCCCTCATGTGACACATTCTTGGCAGATACATCATTATAAACCTGTTCCCGAATTGCGAAATGAATTTTCCAGTACCTAATAAGAAAAACAATGTAAGTATCACCGCAGTTGAGACAACCATTATAGCTTCAGCGTCTTATACACGGTGATTTTTTGAAAAAGACCCACCCCAGATTTCTTGTCGCCAAATTCATTCCCAGGAAAACGCCAAAATAGCTCGATTTTCATTTTGAGGGGGACATCTAGGACACACATTTCCAAATTTCTATTTTCAACCCTTTCGCCCCCACCCTACCCTACTTTAGAATTTCAAGTAGCATTACCGTCTTGTGATACATCAAATTAAAGGCAATAAAATTCTTCATCTGTCAAACATATTGTGATATTTTTTCAACCACCCTCAACCCTTCTCAACATTCTTTCATTGTTAATTTAAGGGAAGTTTTTCTCCAACTGTCGATCTTTGAGAAATAGATTTTCCAGCAGAAACAGGTCGATTTTTATTTCGAGGGGCTCATCTGAGACACGTATTGCCAAATTTTCATCTTCAACCCCTTCACCTCCCAATTAAGAGAATTTCTGAAAAGGGTTTAGGAGGGTGGTTTAAGAAACTTGGAATAATTTTTTACAGAAAAAGAATTTTATTATCTTCAGTCTGATGTATCACAAGGTAGATATTCCTATTTGAAATTCCAAAGTAGAGTAGGGTGGGGGCGAAGGGGTTGAAGATAACAATTTCGCAATACGTTTTTAGGTGCCTCCTTCGAAATAAGAATCGACCTGTTTTCGCTGGAAAATCTATTTTCCAAGAATCGGGAGTCACTAGGGGGAAAACTTTCCTTCAATTAATAATGAGAGAATTTAGAGAAGGGTTGAGGGGTGACTTAGAAAAAAATTAAATATGTTTGACAGAAAGAGAATTTTATCACTTTCAATTTGATGCATCACAACATAGGTATAATGCTATTTGAAATTTTTAATCAGGACAAGGTGGGGGCGAAGGGGTTAAAGATAAAAATTTGACAATGTGTATCCTAGATGTTCCCTTCAAAATAAAAATCGACCTGTTTCAGCATATTCCTGGGAAAAATGTTGGCTGAGAGAAATCTGGGGTGGGACCATTCCACCCCTTTTTGAAAAAATCACCCTGTCTATTTCTCAACCCTGGTATGAAGGATGTTACACTTTTTTTTTGTTAATATCTTACGAGATGGTGAAGCATCAAAGATTAAGTGAACCTTCTCGGAAAAAATCATATCGGAAACGCATTATAACGGAGATAGAGGCTTTCAAAGTTGAGTTTTGAAAAGGGTTTTTTGTTATATGTCACTCCAAATTTAATTACTGGATTTTGATCAAATTTGGTACTGAGTTGATTGTAATCGTAATCGTGAGTTGATGTATGTTCACAAGCTAGTAATATTAATTTTTGTCACATTCCGAAACTTTGTGATTTTAAATTTTTTTTAATGTTTTCTTAAATTTTCATATTTTTCGTTTTTTTTTGGCAGAAAGACTTTTTTTTATTTTTAGATGCTCTATCATCTCCTAAAATATTGACAAAAAAAGTGAAACACCTGTATGTATAATGAGTGAACGATCAAATGAACTTTTTACTGTAGTTCATTTACGCTGTGGTATATTATTTGTATTCAGAATAAATAAGTGAGTATGCCTTCACGTGCGTGAGTCTCAGTAGCGCATTTTCTCGAAGAGGCATATTGTGAACGTAAAGAAATTTGGTTGAAGGAAAAAAACACCATTCCTTGCCCACTCTCTTCATTCGTAACTCATTGTGATATTTTGTTATCAGAATAGGGTACTTGCCAATGAAATAGATTTGAATGAAAATTCTTTCACTCATCAATATTTTTTTGTTTGAGGGCGGGAGCTGGGAGCGGCGACTAATCAACAGTAGTCTATTCTTTCCCATTTTTAGTCGGCTATCCATATAGCGAAAGAATTAGATCGCTATGTCTTCGAGTTTATGTTTTCCATTTATCTCTTACTTTGAGGGCAGCGTGTGGGGGTGGCAGCATTCGGCAAAGTAGCTGTTGCACAGTTTGAGTTAGGAGTTTCTGAATGTTTAAGGAAATATGACAACAAGTGAAAATTGTGAAAGTTGAATTTTTGTTTGTTTGGGGGCGGGAGCTGGAGGCGGCGACTAATCAAAAGTGGCCTATCTCTTCCCATTTTTAGTCAGCTATCTATATAGCGGAACAATTAGATAGCTATGTCTTCAGGGTTATGTTTTACATTTATCTCTTACTTTGGGGGCGGCGTGTGGGAGCGGCAGAGTTTGGCAAAGAAATTCTTCCACAGTTTGAGTTGGAAGTTTCTGAATATTTGAGGTAACATTGAAATGTACTTCAGTGGAAATTATTGAAAGTTGCACTTTTTCTCTTTTGGGGGTGGAAGTTGGAGGCGGCGCCATGTCAAAGGAAGCCTATTCTTTCCCATTTTTAGTTAGCTATCCATATAGCGAAAGAATAAGATCGTTATGTCTTCGGGTTTATGTTTTTCATTCATCTTTCACATTGATGGCAGCGTGTGGGGGCGGCAGCATTCGGCAAAGTAACTGTTGCACAGTTTGAGTTGGGGGTTTCTAAATGTAAGGGAAATATGACAATTAGTGAAAATTGTGAAAGTTGCATTTTTTTTGTTTGGAGGCAGCAGCTGGAGGCGGCGGCTAATTAAAAGTGGCCTATCTTTTTCCAATTTCAGTCAGCTATCAATATAGTGAAAGAATTAGATCGCTATGTCTTCAGGTTCATGTTTTACATTTATCTCTCACTTTGGGGGCGGCGTGTGGGAGCGGCAGTTTGGCAAAGAAATTCTTGCACAGTTTGAGTCAAGAGTTTCTAACTGTTCGAGGTAACATTAAAATGTAAATCAGTGGAAATTATTGAAAGTTGCACTTTTTTCTTTTGGGGGGTGGAAGCTGGAGGCGGCGCCATATCAAAAGTAGCCAATTCTTTCCCATTTTTAGTTAGCTATCCATATAGCGAAAAACTTAGATCGCTATGTCTTCGGGTTCATGTTTTTCATTTATCTCTTACTTTGGGGGCGGCGTGTGGGAGCGGCAGCGTTCGGCTGAGCAAATGTTGCACAATTTGAGTTGGCAGTTCCTAAATGTTTAAGGGAACAGCTAAATCAGAAACATTTGTAAAAGTTGCACTTTTTATCGTTTGGGGGCGGAATCTGGGGGCGGCGACTAACCAAAAGTAGCCTATCCTTTCCCATTTCTAGTCAGCTATATATATACCGAAAGAATCAGATCGCTATGTCTTCGAGTTTATGTTTTTCATTTTAAAGTGATTGGGGGCGGTTTTCAGCAGTTTTTTCATGTCGGCGGCGCATATTGAAGACGGAATGTTTCTTGGCTTACGTTTATAAGTAGCAACTATGTATTATTCAAAAAATAAGAACACTAGAGCATCAGGTCTGGTAGAAAGTGCAGTATTATGTTATTTCAAGTTTTTCGGGGGCGGCTTTCTCTATGTTGGCGGCGCAATATTGACATCCAATATAGCCTAGCCCTCCTTCGGGAGTGGCAGCTATGTAACAGCGAAAAAATTAGAAAGCTAGGTCGTCTAGTTTGGGAGGAGTTCGAGGAACGGACGGACGGACGGACGGACGGACGGACGGACAAAGCGGTTGCAATAGCGATTTTCATCAAGATGGAAAATGCGCTAAAAACTACATCGACTGCAATTCGAACGTACAGGGCGCGGCATCAAAAAAAAAAGTTTTTTGCGACACCCTGTATATTATAGGTCGTAAAATATTATTGTTTCCAATTTTGAAGCCTAGGGAAAAAAATGTCCAAGAAAAGTTTTTTCTTCTTAGATTATCTCAAAGGAGAATCTTCCAGTATAGAGGGGAAGTGTCAGCTACGCTTCGGGATCTAATAAACTATGGCGCTTCAGTTGTAATAATGCTTTCTCGACCTTGGTGTAATATAGTAATTTTTACTACTAGCCGTGAAGTGCATCCTTATTATTGACCTGCTCCTGAATTAGAATGGCAATTTTCTAGTAGTGATTATTACACACAACGCCCTTGATTATTAGAGCTACAAGGATAATATTCACTTATCTAAATCCCATTGTCAATAGCAACAGAATAAAATTGATGTAAACAACAAAATCTGACAGCTGTCACTTCGGACTTTTTTTGTAATAATCACCAAAATATCACTCGTGCTCGAGATTTTCCCAGATAATTTTGGCAAGGCGTTTCCCTCGGGCTGGTTGTCCCTAGATAAATGCCCTCCTCCCACGGAGTCGGGCATTTATCGCTACAACCAGCACTCGCGATTGCCTATCCAAAATTAAGCGTGAAAATCTAAGCACTTGTGATATTACTGTTGTAAAAATACTATATAAACCACGGTCGAGAAAGTATTATTATAGCTGAAGCGCCAGTTTAGATCCCGAAGCGCAGCCAACCTTGGTTACATCGCAGAAACGACTTCCAGCAAAGTTGGCAGAGGCGTTCAGCGTATAGGTAGTGTTGAAAATGTGGTGGCAAGTAGATATATTTGGTATATAATATACGTGCGTTGTAGATTAGAGGTTTTGTATGCTTACACTGTATCTGGAATGCCTGATCGCTGGAGGCCAAGGACTGGTGGCAGCTGTGAAGTGGTTTTTGCTCCAGCCGACGGCGCTCTCGAAAGGAACGTCTCCGATGTGCCCCTGTAAAATATCATCGCATCATGAGCTTTCGTTGAGTTGGGAGAGCTTTTGCAGCAGTCAGAGTGATGCAAGGCAAGCAAGCAAGGCGCCTTTCTTTCATTTTCCGCCGCAGACCGCGGCAAAAAGAAAAAAGAAGCGCACGCGAAAAACAGGACCAGTCATTCATCAACAAAGAACTGAAACATTTAACGAAGTCAAAACGAAGAAAATTTGCACAGGCGTGCAGTTTATTTGATGAAGAGTCGGATTATAGCGCGAAAAGGAAGAGCAAAACAATCTAAACGCGAGAAAAATAAAGCGCGCCGCAAACTTAAGGTTTATATTTTATAATGTCGGGAGTCGGGAGAGCGGAGGAAATTTATACGGGACATTGCGTTTAGTTGAAAAAGATATTATAATTTCATTTGCCGCCTGTTCGTACTATAAAACATCGGAGGACCGCCGCCAACGCCGCCAACGCCGCCTCCTTGCACATGATAGTTCCGGAACACTGTCCGGCTAGAGGGGGCGCGATATCGGGGGCTATTGTTCAAATTAGCGGCCTAAAAACAGAGGAAGCCACCGCGGTAAGATTGCATTATTCAGACGCGTCCCTTCCTGCTCTCTTATTTACGGCCTAGCATTTAAATGCGCGTATGCAGCGTTATCGCGGATTTTCTCTGATTGCTACTGTCTCGTCCATGCTGGGTGTGGTGTAGACGTTGATGTCCGCCAACTTAGAGCTAAATTCAATAGTAAACTCGTACACTACATTATAGCTGTCCTCAACACAGTCACCACGTCATCCATTCAAAAAGAGGGGTAATACAGGTTTCCTAAATTGAGCGTCTCTCTCTGGCCCGTGACGTCACGTTCGATTGCACAGTAAATCGTCGCAGTCATAGTGTGCCAACATTGCCCCGATTCCGTAAGCCGAACGTGTGTTTTGATCATTTGATGGTGTTATTATTGGTATTTATACAGTTTTTACAAGTAGTTATGGTAAATAAATGTTGTGTGCCACTATGCAAGTCCACAAGTTATACATACAGTGATGGCCATAATACCTACACCATTAAAAGTATCAAGACTGGGACTTGGAACACGCACTTACCTGTGCTTTCTGGGCACGTCCATAATATCGTTGATATATCCATTACAAAAATAGTTGTATCCGCGCATCAAATGCCTCTCTGGCAAGTTCTTCTATGCGAAATATTCATTTGCAATATTCATTGAGAAGTTCGTTATATTTTTAGCGACTTTCCCAGCATGGTTGGCTTTAGAATTCAAAAAATAAAACGCACTTCCAACACGGCGGAGCAATGTAAATACAAATGGCGCGATCACTCATGGCACACTGTGCCCAGAACGTGCCGAAAACAGCTGCGCGGAATCGCGGATTCTCCATCTCTCTTTTGAGGAAACCTGTATTATAATTATTATGAGCAATTGGCATCTCGAGCGCTTCAATTATTAGCTCACAGTGATCACACCAGGCGCTTGATGGATGCTGGATGCTGGACTTGGGCTACAAACAAAGTATCAATATTCAATATCGCTAACAGTTTCACGGCGAATCAACGCCAATTTTGCCTCGTCCGCCACAGTATTTCCAAACTCCAAACATCATCACCGCTATGCACGCCGAACTTTTTTTTACACTAGACGAGGCTTCTAAAAATGTTGTCGTCGTTCCTCCCCCAGCAGACCACTTCCATTAGTGCTTTGCTTTCATGCACGCACAAGAATGTTCAATTTCAACCATTATTCTCAAGCTTTTAGCTCAGGCTTTTGTACAGGGTCCGCCAGTCGGTACCTACCAATGTTTTCGAAAGAGCTGGCATATGGATCTGCGATTGGTGATACGTTTTAGTTTCATACCTATTCAGAGTTTTGAAGCTTGAAGTATAAAGTTCCAATCCTTCAATGTCTTTCTTGAAAAAAACATTCCTTCAATGAAATCGTAAAAATGTATACCTACGTCTTGACATCTTTTCATAACATTTTCCAACATTCGTCTTCAATTTTGAGTTTCTGTTAGAAAGTATACATATCCATCGCGCATAGGCAAACTGGGTAGGTGACCAGGTTTTTATCAAATTCTTATCTCTCTTGCAAACATTTTGAAAAAACATTTCCTGGCCAAGAAATAAGATGAAGTTTCCTTAGCAATTGGCCTTCATCGCACCCGGGAATTTTATACCAGTTCGTTATTGTAGAGTTGTACGGTCTAAGAGGTGAAAATGGCCAAAAACCATTTTCGCAGAATTTTCCAACACATTCGAGAGATCGTCCGAAGGCTGCAAAGAAGGTGTATCTCACTTAAAATTGTTCAAGTGGATGATTCATATCCTTGGTAGTCCTCCTGCACGGTTTCAACTCTATATCAAATGTAACCACTAAGTGTTACTTCATTATTCAATAAAACAACAAAAGTTTCGTATTCCTAGTTCCTACAATTGTTTGAGTAATAGGAAAATCAGTTTTTGACGTACCAATGGAGATTACGCAACAATAAATGTTCGAAAACATTCCTTGTCTCCTTCGCAACCTGTCTATGTGGTAAGTCATTTCCTTATACCATTAGCTGATAAACCGTTGCTTAAAGAATCCAAACAGTCCCGGTGGTGCCTCAAGATTCAGTGGCATCTCAGAGAGTCGTCCGCTTGGAATCCGACCCTCGAAATCCCCGATCAACAAAAACTTAACCCCTTGTTGTAACCCTATACAAGAATGGTGAAGGAAGGAGATTGCCTGGGACTTGCTCTAACGAATGCTTTTTCCAGTGCCACTCATCCGATTTGTATGTGCAACTTTTTTTTTTCATGTTTTTAGGTCTTTGGTGATTTTCGTGCATCAACCTTCATCACCAAAACCCTCAATCCACAGGTCCTCGAAGTCACGTTATCATAATTTGGTTCGGACGTAGCAAAGCATTTTCCTGGTTGCTGTGGGAGTGTAGGAAGAATAAAATAGAATAGAATAGAGTAAGTTAATCTTTATTCACTCACGTTTTACATAAAATATGAAAAACAATGCCTTGGAGAGGTGTAGAGCCGTCATTGGGTAAAGTGATAGCAATAAATGTACCACAGAGTCACAGAGTAAAAAAATACATATACATTAACAGCTACGTAAAAAACTACATACACAAACCACAGCGTTTACATAATATTATCACGGAAAAATTCTTCCATTGACTAACAAGACTTTTTTATTAACATTTTCTTCAACACATTTTTGAATTTTTCTACAAGTGAAGTCCTGATTGAAACAGGCAGTTTAATCAAAATCTTAGATATTGAGAAGTGTACACTCCTTTGGATATAAGTAAATGTAGGAACCGTAGTTTCCATGTCGTTTTTATTTCTGGTTAGGTACTCATGTTCTGTAGCACATTCCTTAAAACAAGTTCTCGTTATTCGCAACAAACACAACCGGCTCAAAGAGCCCAAAAAAATTATACCATCACGGGTTCTAGACTCAATATATACGTGATAGGACATGAACGAGGTTTCTACGCCCACCAATCTAATTGACACACGCAAAGCCGAGCGCAAAGCATAACAATATCTAGATATGTTTGAGGATAAATTACTTATGTGCTCCCCCCAATCCAACAGTGAGTCCAATCGCACCCCAAGGAAGGAGACACTGTCCACAGTGGTGAGAGCCAAGCCATTGGCCTAAGAGCTACGCCCGCTATCTCCCCTTGAGAAGAAGGAGACTGACTCAGTTGTGTTGACACTGAGTTTGAGATTGTCACATGTAACCGTTTGAGATTGTCACCGTTCCTTGATCTCGACACTGATAGATTCCAGCCCATCTCCACTGAATATGAGGGAAGCATCATCAGCGTACTGAATTATGATTTATGTCCTGTGTGACAACGGATGGAAGAAGATCATTTGTGTATATTATGTACAGGAGAGGTCCAAGGATTGAACCTTGAGGAGCTCCCCTCCTGATTTTGAGAAAATTGGATAGTTCAATTTTGTCCGTCTGCTCATTATAGTCGATGACACATTGTATTCTGCCATTCACGTAGGACCGCATCAGCCGCAGCGACACCCCCCTCACACCGTACGACCGTAATTTGGAAAGCAATATTTCATGCTCCACACTATCAAACGCCTTGATCGGGTCCAGGCAAACGGCCAGAGTCGCCCTCTCTTCATTCAAGGACTCTGTGCTTCTGTATAGAGCCCGATAAATTGCTCTCGTGATAGACCTACCCTCTTTCTAAATCGATTTTGGGTATCAGAAAGAAGGTCGTTACTGTCCAACTGGAGTCGGGAGTAAATTACTTTTTCGAAAATTTTTGAGATGTTAGATAGAGGAGCAATTGGTCGATAATTTTTTGAATTTGATTTTATCTCCCTTCTTGTGAATGGGTTTCACCAGAACGATCTTCAGAGCATCCGGAAAAATCCCTGTCTTCAAACCTCTGTTTATCACGAATGCAAGGGGTTTGCATATATCTCCGTTCACGAACTTCAACAGTTTACCCGGAACTTCATCCTCCCCCGTTGCATTGCTGTTTTTTTGAATTTTTAAAATATTTTTGAGACTTCATCAGGTGATGTGTGTAAGAACAGCTGGAGCTCAGGGTCCAAGCTGAACTCCGCCACAAATAAGACAGAAACATTTCTTTTCCAAGTTCAGCATCAACTTGTTATTAGTTTGTAGTTTAGGACATTGATTGCCGGAAAAATCGTTTGCTTAGTTTAGCGGGTCATTATGTTGAATAAGACTAAGAATTGACTGACGTGCGGGAAGCTCACAAAATATATGTATGTTTTCTAACTATGCTCCATAAGTCCATACTACTGACTAGTTGGGTTGTGAGATTCAATAATATTATATTCGACATTAAACAATCTTTTTGCTTCAACGTCAACTTTTTTCAAAACTTCACAGTACTTGTAATATGAAAATGTAGAATTCGTGATGAACACCGTCCTGTTCTATCAAGGTATGAATTAGCGTTTTTAACGAGAGGAAATTTTGATACCCTTGGTAATCCATCAGTGGCGCAGCCAAGGGGGGGGCTAGGGGGCTGTAGCCCCCCCCAGACAGACCGAAGCAATGAAAAATTTTGAACAAAATAAAAAAATTATTGTGTTCGACTGTTTCTCTTTATCGTTTAGAAGACGGATCATTAGTCTCTCTGTGTAAGAGTTGCACTACGATTGGATTGCGCGTTTTTTTTTCAGCTGGTGCGGATAGAGAAACTTCCGGTTTAAAGACGGAGTTGAATTGGTAAGATAAGCGTCGCGGAATCAATCCCTGTGGGTTTATTTCTTAACAGAATCTCACCATTCAGGTTTCTGGGGATGCACTTTGGTTTGAGCCCATTGGCATTTCCAAAATCCAAGAATCAATTATTCATCCAAAAATCAAAAAAACAAATTTCGATTTTGGAAATGCCAATGCCAAACCAAACTGCATCCTTGTAGCTTTCAAGAAAGACCTAAATGGTAAGATTCTGTCAAGGAATGAACCCACAAGAATTATTGATTCCACAACGCTTATTTTACCAATATAACTCCGTCCTTAAGCAAGTATACTCACTTACCTATCAGGCTTATTTTGTAACTTCTCGTTCACTAACGACTCGTTAGCCAACGATTATCGTTCAGACTGCCAACTAACGACTCGTTAGCGAACGATCATCGTTCAGACTGCCACTATCGATAGATCTAACAAGAGCACGAAAAACCGTATCTCGTGAACAGCTGCGTTCGGCCGTATCGTTTGTATGTGCCGAACGATCGTGTATGACGTTTCTACGTGCGCGCAGCGCAGCTGTCAGTTTGCAAGTGTCATAACTACCATTTATTACTGTCATTTTTCCCGCAAACCTGGGGAATACTGAATTCAATACCTACTTCAAATCAAGGTAGGTAACATTGGTACCACAATAAATATACTCGGAAATAGGATGACCAAGGCCCTCTTTCCAGGAGGAGGGGGGGCTCGCCTTTGGCGGAGCTCGCTTCGTTCGCGTTCGTTAGCCCCCCCCATGGCTAAATCCTGGCTGCGCCACTGTAATCCATGGTTTAGGTAGACAAGTTGTCTTGTCCACCTTGTCAGGCCATGTTAGGATTCCTGCAGCTGTAGAGCGTGTTCCAATCAGCTTAATCAATTTCTTTTCTAAAATATATCTAACAGTTTTTGTTGTAAGTAAATTCTATTATTAAAGAAAAAGCCCATTTTATCTTCCAGTGGTATCTATATAAACTGCTCACAAATTGAAAATATATTCAAAAAAAAGGTATTTTTAAAATCGCGAGAAAATTCTTGAAAATCACTCGATTGTGGAATCGCTTGCACTGTTTTAAAGAAAAATGTCAATACTTTCAAGAACTACTGAAGTCCTAGTCAAAAATCACATGGATATGTCTAATATAGGGTGATGAAAAAAGTCGTTCAGTTTTGTTCTTTTTTACACTCGTGCAGGAGATTGTTTATCCACCCTGTACACCTATATTTACTTGGATCGTATAGTCTGTAGCTTATGTAACTCGTCAGTTCTCAGTTTTTTGCTTTCCGTTGCGTACTTACTGAAATATAGCCTTTCTACTTCCTAAAGTCATTTTATCGATGAATTGGTTAAATCCGGGCGCAACTGGATTTTTTTTTGTGCTGAGCAATGCCACTTGGTATTTTTAAAACGATTTTTTGCGCAAATTTCAAAATTAAAGAAGATATCGCTTCTCAAGCATCTGATGTATACAGGGTGTCGCAAAAAAATTCATTTCACAAATTCATTCAATGAGATTCATTTTATGTTGAAATAATCAGTAGCGAATTGCCGTTGCAAAGATTAACTCCAATAGTGAGTTCGATATCGCGGCAAATCTCTTGCGGAATGGCACAAGGCAAAGAGAAATTGCCAATTTGGTGAACGTATCACAAAGTGTCATCGGTGGGGCAAAGAGACGACTCCAGGCCACTGGCAACGCACGAATCAAACATGGAGAAGGTCGCCCGAGAATAATTTCAGTAATGGAAGATCGTCTTCTTGTTAGACGAAAAATTCTAAAAATTGCGTTGATACGTTAGCACAATCCTATTTACACAGAACATCTCATTCCAGTGGCTCGGCAGCAACCATTGCGGCGCCGGCGACCAGAAAGACCCAAAAATACCAACATTTGGTGGAACAAAATTTCTTTATTGTTCCATTCGCTGTTGAGAGTGTTAGTCCGGCTGTTAAGAGGAACCACCTTGCATTTTAGAGACAAGCGACGAAATTTGGCACACTTGTTCACTAGACCCTACTTTTCGATTTAAGAAATGTTGCCACCATCTGCGGTCGTGTAGACACTTGATACAGGATTCAGTAGAAAAAATTTGTTGAAAAATCGTAAATCGTGAACCATAACCGGTGGACGTATGTAAATCAAGATATTGATGACTGATTACATGCCCATGGAGATGTTGCAAACAGTTTTGAAATATCTTGAGGCGTTTCCGAAATACTTTGGAAGAAGTGAAATTTCTTCAACTTTTTCTTTTTCCAATAAATCAGTTGTTTTTGGAGATATTGAGCTGCAACTTGATATTCCGGCAAACAAATATGTTTTCAATGAAACGCGATGTGGAGCCATCGACAAAGCCTGCTAGATTCTAAACTAAGATCTTCAACTTTTTTTCCATCATGAGCGCCATCTTCAAATTGCCCTTCGTGAAATTGTTGAAAAAACAACAGGTAACGACTTTATTGGACACACACGATGTTTCATCATGAAAAACCAGGTACTCAATCGTGGCAATGACCTCTTCGCCCAAGAAACGTTATCAAGTTCGTTTTTCTTGTCTTTCCTCAACTTACGTGACAGTCATGACCAAATCAAACTTTGGATCAAATGAATGTTTGCTATATTTCAATCAACATTGTTTTTCAACGTTAGTCACCAAATTTCATCATCATCAGTTAAGTGGTGTTATTTTGGCAAACAGTTGAACAAAAAGTTTGCTTGAATATTTGTGAAAAGGGCAAAAAATGCAGGGTCACCTTCTGCCCTCAAACCCGATTGAAGAAAATATGTACCCAAAAGTGCTACCAACTGATACTGAAATGATTCGGAGGAATGTGCTCCGTAGTTTAAAGCCAAGCTCAAACTGATTGTTACATTTTAGTTCGCAGGAGGGACGTGAAAAGTGTTGCTACAGCTTATATTTGAAGCGTTTCTGGCAATATTCAACAAAAAACGATTCAAATATTAAGCTGTGGCAACACTTTCGACGTCCCTCCTGCCGAAGTAGCATGGGAAAATCCATTTCGGTTCAACTTGAAACTACAGCAGACATTCCTCCGAACTCTTCCAGTATCAATTGGTAGCATTTTTGGTAACAGATTCTCTTTAATCTGGTTTGAAGAGACGACGTGGACTTGCCGTTTTTGTTTTTTTCACAAAAATCGAAGCAAACTTTTTGTTCAACTGTTTGCCAAAAGAACATCACTTAGCTGATAAGGATGAAATTCAGTGACTGGCTGCACAGAATAATGTGGATTATAATGTCGTCAACATCCAATCGATCCAAAGTTCCATTTGGTGATGGTTATCACCAAAGTTGAAGGAAATCAAGAAAAACTAACCTAATAACGTTTCTTGATCGAAGAGGTCATGGCTGCAATGCAGGAACTGGTTTTTCGTAATAAAATGAACGCGTGTGTCCAATTAAGTCGTTACCTGTTGTTTTTTCAACAATTTCACGAAGGTCAATTTGAAGATGGCGCTCACGATGGAAAAAAAGTTGGAGATCTTAGTTTCGACTCTAGCAGGCTTTGTCGATGGCTTTACATCGCGTTCCATGAAAAACATATTTGTTTGTCGGAATATCAAGTTGCAGCTCAATATCTCCAGAAACAACTGATTTATTGAAAAAATGAAAAAGGTGAAGAAATTTTACTTCTTTCAGCGTATTTCGGAAACGCCTCAAGATATTTCAAAACTGTTTGCAGCATCTTCATGGGCATGAAATCAGTCATCAATATCCTGATTTACATACGTCCACCGGTTTTGGCTCACGATTTACGATTTTTCAACAATTTTTTTTTACTGAACCCTGTATAAAAAGTCTGCACGTTTCCGCAGATGGTGGCAACATTTCTTAAATCGAAGAGTAGGGTCTAATGAACAGCTGTGCCAAATTTTGTCGCTTGTCTCTAAAATGCAAGGTGGGTCCCATATATGTAGCTTAACGTCCGGACTATGTTGAGACCTTAGGACCATGGTGTTCCGAGGCAAAAAAATTTGTCGCCAATCTTGGAGAATTAATAAAGTCTCAAACAAGTGAACAGCGATCGACAACTTTTCTCAGGCAGAAACTCAGCATTGCCATACAGCGCGGTAATGCCGCCTCCGTCATGGGAAGTTTTTTGTCCAATTTTTCAATGGAAAACCTATTTTATATTCTATAATTTTTATTTTTACTTTTACCTTAACCTTTAATTATACTCATGTATTCTTCTTGTAGAATGTTGAATAAAACCCAACTTGAATTTTTTAAAAAATTGAAAAGTGAAATTTTCTACAACTTGTAATAAGGTGTCAGAAACAAATTTCTCCGTTCATGCGAGACCCTGTATATTTTCATGTAGTCTCGCATTTGAAATCTGCTCAAAAAATCGTTCATCAATACTTAGTTGCATTGTTTAGTAAGTTCCAAAAAATCCAGTAGCCCCCCGGATTTATTCATCGTCAAAATTACTTTGAAACCTAAAAAGGCTATATTTCTGTAACTATGGAACGGAAAGCAAAAAACTAAGAACTAACGAGTTACACAAGCTACAGACTATAAGAGCCAAGTAAGTGTAGGTATACAGGGTGGATGAACCATCACCTGCAGGAGATTAAAGAAGAACTGAACTGAACGACTTTTTCCATCACCCTGTATTAGACATATCCAGGTACTTATTGACGAATACTTCAGTAGTTCATGAGAATATCAACATTTTTCTCCAAAACGGTGTAAGCGGTTCCACAATCGTGTAATTTTCAAGACTTTTCTAGAGATTTTAAAAACACCCTTTTTTGAAAACATCCACTTTAATTTGTGAGCAGTTTATTAAAAGCCCCTCCCCCCTCCTCTCCTTTAGACATCGATGCACAAACGTTCGAGCGTCCGCATCTATGATGTTCCGTGTGTGCGACGAAAATGCGAGATCAGCTGTAATTTAGACGTTGGGTCGGACCACCAGTGGTCCAGTTGAATAAAGTGTGAGAATTATACTTCGCATCCGTACCACGGTTTTATATGGCTTATGGGACTGAAAATGTAAGCTAAACCCGTACCGCGATCAAGTTCTCCTTCCGGGCTCTCCTGCGCTAGCTCGAGCCTCTCCTCCTGCGCTCTCTGGTAGGTATACAGCGCATATGAGCACCACATAAAACGGTCCGTGTCAAATCACTGCATAATAAAGCTAGGGAACACGATCAGTCGTAAAGTAAACAAACACAACTTTTAAATTTCTCAGCCACATCTTCAATTATCAGTAATTATTTTAGTAATAGTTAACCTCATTTAGTCTGGGCGCTATTATCGCTTTTTTTGGTATCAAGCATTGCGACTCGGCAGGCATATTGACGGGGGGTCTCTTGAACTACCGCCGGCGCCGCCACCATGGCTGACGCCGTGTAGGTACAGGGTGATTCAATGTGAAAGTTCGTGCAAATATGCTTGAGTAAATCCTTATTGAGGTGCAGTGAATCTATTTCCAAAGATATTGTCAACTTTTCATTTCACCATGACCGTAATTCTTATTTCTCAACTATTCAATAATTATTCCAAGATATCATGGTGCAATCTGGTAGAAATGATAAAAGTGATGTCAAAAGTTAATTCAATCTAAAGCCACCGCCACAGCCATGGCTGACACCGTATACAGGGTAATACAGAGAAAATAATGTCAGCCTAAGCTGGTTTATCAATATTATCTATCAATCTGCCAAATTATGAAAGAACCCCAGTAGCGTAGGAATTATGAGGGGTCGCCTTATTGAAGGTGCGTTCAGTCAGCTTATTTAGCCGCAACTTTTAATTTTAGTCGTAAGCGTAGCGATGCTCATTGGCTTACATGAACCAGCCTCCTCAGATCAGCCAATAAGCGATGCTGCGCTTACGACTAAAATTAAAACTTGCAGCTAAATCAGCTGACTGAACCTTAACCTGAACCTTAAGTCAACTTTTCTTCGGATGCTTCTAAACTATTGATCCTCGTAATTCCTACGCCACTGTCTGGATTTTTCAAAATTTGTCAGGTCGGTAGATAGTTTCGACCAACCAGTCTATGGCGAAGTTAAGTTGATTTTGTCAAAACGTTCCTGAGCTACAAATTTTTGAAATCCGAAAAAAGTGAAATTTGAAGGGTGGTATCTTCGTCATTAGGCCGAACTTTGCAAAATGGTGTATAGGTTTTCTTCATATTTTCACGAGAGCTACCTACCCACAGTTGAATTTTTTGCTACCATCGCTGAAACACCCTGTGTATATTCATCTTCATTTTTTAGAGAAAAATATCGATATTCTGCGTATACAGCCTTAAATTCTGTTAGTTTGTATTTTATGTTGATCGATAGCTTTGTTGAAGGTAAGTGGCCGGCTGTTTACATCTTAAAAAATGCATTGTTGCGTCCAAAATAAACGCTGGTAATGTGACTTTGAGGACCTGTTTATGCATTGTGGTGATTGAGTTGATAAAGGAGAGCATCAAGGTTCCTTTTGACTATAGAGGGGAATAAAATTTGTTGAAGATTTTAAAAGTTGCGTCAGGTGCAAATTGTTACGCACAAAAATTGAGCCTCGAATTGACCTCAAAACATGAGAAAATGATTTTTTGTGTATTTGAGTATATAGATTAGATAAATTGCACTAGAGGAAGCATTCATTCGAGCAAGCTCGAGAAAATCTGCTTCTTTTACAATACTTTTACAGGGTTCCAATTATGTAGATGTGGAATTGTTGTCAATCGGGGATGCAAGGGTCGGATACCAAGCTGGATGGCTCTCTGAGACTGCCACGAACCTCGAGGACCACCGGGACTGTTTTGATTTTTTCGACAACGGTTCATCAGCTTATGGCCCGGAAATAACTTGCACATGAATGAAGATGTTGCGAAGGGGACAAGAAATACATTTTCTTGTATTTCATTTTACGATTATAAGAAAGTCATTTTTTATAATAGCAAGGCTCCGTTTCGATACGCATTTTTTAATCCTAAAGGTTGGCAATATGAACGTGCATGACATCGAAATGACAGCACTTAAATTTGTAACGCCCTCATATTTAATTTTGTTTTGGTGCTCTTGATCAGCGGATTGCAGCCAGAAGCTTTCACTACCAGACACTGCCCACCAAGTCTTGATTGCTATCAGTTACATGACACCATCAGGGAAAATTCGGAGCACAGACTTTATTCGTATATTCTGGTGGAGAATTTAATTTAATTTAGTCTCTTCCGGTTATACAAAGTCTATATTTTGTGACACTGTTCTTCGCAAAATCAGTGTCACAACTGTCACAAAATTTCACTTTGTGTAATGGCAAATGGTGACTTTTTGGTTAGTAAAGTTGGCAGTACGTAACTTTGTCCACTAGATTAGCTGTCAGCTCAACAGCTGTCAGAATCATTACTTATGTTTGTGTAAAAGCGTCATGCGGGCTTTAATTAAAAACAGCACTGATCCCAATTTTTACATCAAAATTGGATTGAAGGGCCTTTGAAGGGATTCAATATTCGATAGAGGTAAGTTTGATTGATTTGGATTAAACGATGAATTTTTATCGACTGATTTTTCCCAGCTTTTTCTGAACCGAACCACAATGTGGGAGCTAGGAAGTAGAAGAAGAACAATGTATGACTAGAAATAGTGCCAATATTTTTGAAGCTCATTATATAAAAGAAAAGTACTCTCCTGTGAATGTGATACTAGAAGTGTATCTGCAGCCACATGCATGGCCTCAAAAATTGGAATGTCGTGGTGCTTTGAAATAGCAAGGAATTTAGATGGAACATTATTTTATTAGATCTGTTTTGATGTGGCATGCCAATTATTTTGTATTCTGTCTGAATTACAATAAACACTATCCATCCATCGTTACATCATCATCTTAGAGAAAGAAAATAGCGAACTTAATCTCCAAATTCAAAGCCAATAACAAAACATTAAGAAAATCATAACATGGTGATTCAACACAAGAGCAAGTATTGGATAGGAGCTGGATAGATGGGAAGATTGGATAGATTAGTAGCTAGGCCTAAACTTGCAGGGACAAATTATTGGAGATTGTGAGTTCAATTTTAATTTCCTGTTTTCCACTAACAACTACGGACTGTTAACTTTCTTGAAATTACATTGGCCAACACCTATTTGATTTTTTCAAAGTGGCATACCCTTTCCGTATGCGATTATAGGTACCAACCTAAGAATATCGAAAATATCCACATTTTCAAAAAAAATGGAGTAAAAATTTGCGAAATCGACAAAGTAGTATGAAAAACATGTTGTACAATTCGTTTTTGTAATACTCCTGCAATGCTTAACTCGCCACTTCATGGCTCGTTGAAGCAAGCCTAATCGTATTACAAAAACCGTCATTGTAGCTAACACTAGTTTCACAAAATACTTTTGAATTCAGAAATTGTTTCCCTTCCTCTGGTTTTCGAAAAAGACGAGAAATTGATTCTGCAAGGCCTTATTTCACCAATCCAACTCCATCTCTTCTTGCTTCATCCTTAACAGAATCGATTGAAATTTTGCAGGTTCATCCTACTATTAGAGGTTTTTGTAACGTTAGGTTTCGGTTTATAATAATAAAAAAAAAACCACATTACCGTATAACTTGAAATTTTGTTCCCCGAGTTTTTGTTGGGAAAGTCTTGATGCAGTGGATGCGTCACGGAAGCAACCGACGCATGAGTGACAGACATTGTTTGTCTTGTTTGCAATCACAAAAACTATCGATTCAACAGTTTCTATCTCGTGATGAAATGACTTAGGTAAGCTTTTTTTGACATGTTTGACACCCTGTAACTTCTGAAGCAACCGACGCATGAGTGACAGAAGTTGTTTTCCTTGTTTTCCATCACAAAAACTACCGATTCGACCGAGTCTGTCGTGTGATGAAATGACTTAGAAATTCATGTCGCTATCCGGCGTACCTACTATAGGGTCACTTGTCACGTTCGTACTATCGCAGTACTAAACCCCGGGCCCGGGGCATCAGTCAATAACTAGATGCCATGATTGTCAGTTCCTACTATTCCTGATCAAGCGCCATAAGTTTATTCTGGAAAAATCAATCCAATTGATCCATCAAACACTGATGGAATCGTAAATAATACACAATCTAGCATAAAAACATTGGTGATAGATTTAGTCTCCATTATTACGTAATAAAATTCTTAATGTCGTTCTCAAATGGGCACTTGGCTCTTTAAGAGCTTTGGAGATTTGACAAATTATGATCCAGCTTAATTTTCTATTCAAACGGGAAAGCAATTGAAGTGGGCAACCCAAAAATTTGACTTCATACTTCAAATAGAAATATTTGCCAAAAAGTTATCGTTTTTAAAACGAATTATGATTGTCTGATAAGGCGTTCTCCTTTGTCTACGAGATGCCATATTAGCCTTCGCCATTGTCAGCATGGACAAAATAACCAAAAAGGTCAATTTTGAAAACATGCGTAACTTTAGAAAAAATCCAGATTTTTTCCGACTTCATTTGTGGAAAGCTCAAATCGATATCTCCAAAGTGTTTTTCAAATCTCTTGCTCTGCCTATCTCTTTCAATGACAGAGTAATCTCAAAAAAAAAACCATTTCTGTTTTGAACTGATAATAAATTTCGATGCTATCCGATTTTTCAAATATGGAATAGTTGAATTGTGAACTATTTTTTCGGAAAAAAAGCCCGAGGGGTTTTAGGGGTTCCATCAAAGGTCACCCAAATCTGAAACGACCCCGAAATCCAATTTGGGAGGGAAAATATTTTAAACCAATTTGCTCATGAACAAATCATTTATTCTGAATACGCTCTTGCTTGTACCTACATATGAGTCAAAGACAGAGCGTGAAAGAGCCTAATTACAACTGCATAATCGTTTCTGAAGGAGAATCATCCCCCTTGATCATCTGAAAATGTTCGTGACCCTCACTACGAAAATCAAAATATGAGCAATAGACAAGCCAGGTTAGGCCTTTATAATTCTGATTTCCGTTATTTCGTTGCTTTGACTACATGCATTTTCAGGTGAGCAAGGGCACTGGCACTGTTTTTCTCCTCTGAAAACATGTAGTTGTAATCTGGTTGCCTCACCCACCATTCTTGACTCACACACATGCGAAAAGCACGTCGACATCTTCGGAGTGAATGGTTCCTCAATTAAAGAAGTGTTCGTTGGAAAAAGTCTGATATTTTTTTACAAAAGTTACTCACGTTCAAAACCGACCCCTCCGGCACAAGTTCCGTTTTCACCCTGTATATCATTTATGTTGCCGACAATGGTAATATGACATTTCGTAGACGTAAAACGCTTATCAGACGTCGTAATTCGCTTTAATAATGGTTACTTTTTCGCCGACATTTCTATCTAAAGTGAAGTCAAATTTTCGGGTGACCCCCATACTTCAACTGCTGGCAGTAGCGGACTAAGGGGGGTGCGGTGGGGGCGGTCCGCTCCGGGCCTTCAGGGCCTCGATCTTCCGTAGGGGCCCCCAATTTCTCCTGTTTGTAAAAAATACTGCAGAAAAAAAATCCAAAAATTTAAATTTTTTCCTTAGCGGTCATTTTTTGCATTATTTAGATAGGTACCAAGTAAGATTGTTTTTTTTTTGAGTAATTTTAATTCAGTCACCTTGGCAGGCCCCATAACAACAGGGTTTGGGCTTGTAGACAGGTGATAACGTCTCTGTATCACGGAACCTCTTAGAATTATTTTCACTTTAGGTAAGGGGCCCCGGCACTAGATTTCGCGGGAAATGATCATAAAGTGATTTAGGTTAAAACGTCAAAAACCGAAACCGCCAAACACATGAAATATACCGATTATTATCAGCGTTATTATTATAGTGCCCAAAAAATCTTACCTGCGGCGATACCTGTCTTCAACTCGCGCCCTCGTCGTTGCTTTTGCCCCCTTCTCCCTCAAATTCTGGCTACTCCACTGTGTAATTCATTTGACCGATTGACATGAAAAGGTTGGAATAACGGCTAACGGGGCACATTTTTGTATTTTATATCAATTAACGGTTTCAGTTTTGGTTTTAATCAACATCTCATTTTTTTGTTTCATCACTCAATCACGGCCGGGCAGGGGACGCCAAAAAATCTGCCGGCCCCCCTTCATATTCTCAAATTTCGCTCCTTAGGGGCCCCATCTCGCTATTCCGCTCAGGGCCCCCGATTCTCTTAGTCCGCCACTGACTGCTGGCCTATTAGTTTGATTTCAAAATACGGTGATTTACAAACAAGCTCTCTGCAAAAATTGATATATTTTCGAGGGCAAAGTGAACGACTTACAAAAATAAAACACAAAAACATGGGAGGTCTCGTTGTGGAAGCTTAACAGGGAAGTGTTTCCTCATGTGATTCTGACTCCTCAGTACATTAAACGAACACATGACTAAAATATAAGAGGGGTTGCGTAAAAATGAACATAACAGAACAATACTTTTTGGCTAGGCGAGATACCGAGGTGTGACTTTGTGTTCATAGAATATAATCAGATCTCTCCAACTTTGGTTGAATGTTTTTCCTTACAGGTGAATTTAGCTTCAACGTGAGTTTTTGTTTTTTTCTCTCAATATCGCAGCAACTACTTGGACAAGTCAAATATGTTATTTTCAAAACTATTCAAGCTTCAACTTCAATTAAATTCAAACTGTCCAGCGGCAAGAATGCAAGATGTACCTACTGTTAAAGCAGTGTTAAACCAAGATTGAGGAAATTTCAATGGAATAATATCTCGGTTCGTCTCCATGGCATCTTGGTTGTGAACAGGTAATCAGAACCTTTTCGTGTCCTATTTGCAGTGGACATTATTATGAGAGTCTGTTTTTTTTTGCATAGCTATGTTGTGCTATATTACCCTTTAAAGCCGGAAACGTAACTTGAGTAGAAAACGACACAAAGATGATTATTAAAGTAAAATTTCTTAACGTAGCTGGATACAATAATTCCTAAAAATAACAATAACTTTGGACTAAACTAATTGTTTTAATCATCAGCACTTGTGAAGCTGACTCAGTCCGGTGTGCGAACTACAGCCGTTATTGTTACTTTGTTGTTGTTGCAAGTGTACACTTTATTGTAACTGACAACACGTTCTTGTATAAATAAAATAAACACGACTCGGGTGGTGTAATTAACCTTTTATTAAAAACTATCTTGCGGAGGTCGCGCGAGGAAATGCCGGTGTAGGTACCTACACGTAGTTTCGTAAGGTTTTTTTTTTAAATGAACGTGGTACGACAAGACATAATATAATACGGTGGAAAAAAAAGGTGGCGGCGGCGTATTTATTTCGATTTCGACGATCGCATCTCATTACGGGGGTGGGATGCTGACGTCGGCAGGGATCTTTGTGTTGTGCCGATACCGCCCTTCTCACTTAATCAGCAAGGGGTCGTTTGGGCAGCGACGCTTAAACATTTTTTTCTTGGAGAGCATCAGTGGAAATTGAGAAGAGATCAGGAAGTGACCAACAACTTGCGGCGGCTCTCCGGTTCTTCCCGAAACTTTCACACCCACACCCACACCACAACACCCCCGGGGTCGGAGAGCCGTTACGGGGCTCCCCCTAATCCCGTTATAATAGGAAAATAAAGACGAATATCGCCGAGCTGTTTTTAACTGTTTTATTTTTTACGCGCTCGACAGCCCGCAATGAATACAATCGAGGGGAAAATAATATTTTCACCGCGGCCGCGCTCCGGCTCGTCGGATTTTTGCGAGAGGCGAGAAAACAACAAAAATACAACGTGTCGCACAACCCCGTTCCCCGTATTGACACAGCTCGAGCCTTCGAGGCCGAGGGTCAACTGAATGAATAAAATTTAAATTTAAAAAAATCTTGACCTTTTACGTGTAAACAAGCGCAAATTTCACCACCGTACCTGCTCAATATGTTTATAAAAGGTCCGGCAAAAAGTACTTTTTGAAAAGAATGTACAAAATGGAGTTTATTCACCACGATTTTTCTTTAATAAAAAAGAAGGCTTGGCATTGTGCTACATGCATTGCCAGTTGTCAAAATGAAGCGTTGGTCACTGGAAAATGTGTCGGTTCAAAATAATGGTGTTTTTTTTCCTCGTTCAAAGGGGTTTCAAAAGGATTTTCGGCGTCAGTTTCGAACTCGACGCGTCACGTGAAACTTCACGTATGAAATAACCCCAGTCCAAGAGTTGTGTAATTTGAAATTAATACTTACTTTGCCCCCATCTCTCTCTATTAACAGCTCCAAATTTCTTTTCCTGTTGTTACTTATCTCATACCCCAAAGCTGTTAATAATGTTAATGATATTGATGAATGTTAATGAATCTAGAAAACTAGACCAGGTGGTTAACAAAAGCAACATCACACAGGGAATTCCCGTTTATATATTGGAAATAGAAAAAAACAGATGCTTTGCTGGAATTAATTCAAACAAAAAACAGTTTTTTTACCATGGCAAGCTTTCAGTCCCCTCCTCAACATATTAAAAGTCCTTATCTCTAGGACTGCTACAAATCAGTATACAGGGTGAAAGTTTATTATTTTTCTTTACTTTCTTTCTATCTCGAAAAACTGATGGCCGGAAAAACGGTTTTCGGCTAGTTTGACAGACTATATAGTCTTCCAATAAACATATCAAAAATTTACCACCCAGCAACTGCTGTGTATCAAGTTACAAGGTAAAAACTATTTTTCATCTTCAATTTCACTTTCCCGACCTTCCACCAACATGGAAGGGAAAGTGTTGTTATCGTGCAGAAAAAAGTTTTGAGATTTCACCGGATATATCCATTTTGAGGTCCCCCAAGACGATTAAGACCATTCTCAGAATGATCTCTGTCTGTAGTGGGTGGAAGGGTGTGTGGGTGTATGTCTGCAGTCTTTCGCGATAACTGCCGAATTGTTGACCTGATCGACTTGAAATCTGGTGTGCGGACATTGCTGTCCGTGGAATGAGCCTCTTAGTTTTTGGCTGTCATCTGTCAAACGGAACTGTCACAATCAACAACATATCAGAAGCTATATTCCACGGAACTCGACTTACAATATGTCATTAGAAAGCCCATGAAAAACTGTATTCAGAACAGTTAAAAGTATTGCCCTATCTTTCATCTGTCAAATAATAAAAAATGTCAAAGTTCAAAATTTTATTATCATTTAATTATGTATTCAAAATCTATCCGATGGATTGAGACCAAATCTGGCAGGAAGAAACACAACAAAAGAGTCAAATGAGGTCTACAGTCGCAATTTCCAACTTCAACGTGGGGTGAGCTCTACGAAATATTCATTTTAGGTGCAGACATGCAGGGAATGAAAGTTGGAGAAAAGGTTGAATTAATTTTTGGGGGAAAAACTTTTGAAATCGGACCCACGGTTTTCGAATCTTCCTCTCTGGAAAAACTGTAAATTTTCCATACTTCTATCGCGTGAACAGATTTTCAACTTTTTTTTTTCAACAAAAGGGAACTGGTTCTTGAACATTTTCCAACAATTTTTTTCCAATTTCCCGGTAATTTTCAGTTGAAAATGGAAAACCGGCCTGGGTTTTCGAGACCGGACTTGAATGATGGAGCTTCAAAGTCAAGCCTTGATCGAATATTTTTACAATAAGATGATTTGGAATAAGATTCAGGTTTTCCCAAAAAGTCCAAATTTTTCTGTCAAAATTTTCAATTTCCTGCAAATTATTTTCAATCTTTCTCTCTAATTGCAACTTCCCACCCGAAAGGACGTTTCGAATAAAAATTTCCATAGGTTCCTGGATACTAGTCGGGAAAGTTTTGGGGTGACACAACCGTTTTATTCTTAGTAGAAGTGATCTAGATTGAAGACGGTTTCAGTTATTTTGCAAGCTCATAATGTCATACTGAACATATAAAAAAACTACATCCAATAAACCTACTACGTTCCACACATCACATGACAAATGGTGGGTAATGTTAATGTTAAATCCTATCAAACGAATTCAATAATTTTTTGCCTGCGGATGGTGAACATTTGCGTGATTCAATTGTTGCAGCTTTTTGTCATCTTTTGACTACATGACAATGAATTTTGTGATTTTGAGCGATCAGTTCTTTTTGCCGGACCCTGTACTGTTATATAAGGTGTCAATTTTAAAACGTCCCACCTCCGATTTCCCCTTTAAAAAAAATTTCACAAAGAAATCCCAAGACTGGTTGATTTTATATTTGAGGGAGACACATGACTACCTTTACAAAAACTTCAAATGGAAATAGTAGGGTTTGAGGGACACATAGTTTCGAAGACCTTTCAATTCCCCTAATTTTTAATGCAAAAAGAAACCAAATCGAACCATCCGTTTCCAAGATTCCCTAAGGCAGGCCACCCTTGAAAAAGTTTAAATGGGTAAAATGGGTTGAGTAACACATCGTTTTGAAAGCATTCTAGGAAATATGTAGTTGCCAATAGGCTGGAAATCTAAAAAGATCTGTGTAGTAACAACTGTAGTATGTGTAAGCTCCAACATACTAGTTTTCCCCCTTTTAGAAATGCCGGCGTCATGTCATCATCATCAACAAGACGTGCATCAGCGTGGTTTTTGTTGAATACCTTAATTTTGGGTCGTTGAAGTTCATAAATTCCCCTACAGTTGAGTTTTTCCGAATTCTCTGCGATCTGTGGTTCTTTAGACAGAGCTTATGGAAGTGAGAGACAATGTCGTGAAAGCATCATGTCCAGTTTACTCGAAAAATTAAATTTATGTAATAAAAAATCTCAAAATAAGATTTCTCGAGAATCCGTTATGATATAGTTGCGTTAATGGTCTCAACTTCTTCTTTCTGAATCGCAGATTACGTATATCGAAAAGTCGGAAATGTCATATGGTACATACAGGGTATAACCACGCTGATGCACTTCTTGTTGATAAGGGCGACTCGACACCGACACAGGACGATTTCTAGCCTATTGGCAATTATTTCTTTATTGTCCTAATTTTTGCCCCTGGCTTCAATTCCAACTTCATTTCATTCCAACTCTTTTTATTTTGGTGTAAAAAGAAAATCGAGCTCTCGATAAGAAAATTGCGGTGTCTAGCGATATTTCAATTAATTTGAAACACAATAAAATTTTCAGACCACGAGACCTATATGTATAATTTGCTTTTAAAAACTGAGGTAGAGAGATGAATCAACAGCAAAAGAGAGCTCGTTTCATGCAATTAATAATTATGTATTATGTATCCAACTCTGAAAAACATCATCTGTCCAGTGCGCATCGCGGGATCTGATACAACGTGCATTCTCGAGTGAAAACTCCAATCCCAAATCGCCAACACCGATCTCTAGTGTCACCATTTCTTGAGATTCAGCGTCTAGAAAACAAGTGGACACTTCTTATAGAAAGTAAAACTCAACCTGTCAGATTTATACAGGTTTATAACATTCTTGAGTCATTCGGAATAAATTCTGGCAAAAATAGTCCAAACAGGGGAAGTTTATTGCAGGGTAAATTGAAAAACGAGCTATTTTGAAAGCCTTTTGTATTGCGTCGCAGAGTGTGCATTGTAAAAATATTTTTTCCCAAACTTATCATCATATAGCAGAAAAGCCATGGAAAGAGCTTTTTTTTGCACTTGACCCATCTCTCTACCTCAATTCAATAGCCAGTACTGACCTTGCGAAAGTAGTCAGTCATACTGAATGAACAATTCTGTATTTAAAAATTCAATGGGTCGCTGGATTTCTTGTGCTTTTTTTGTTTTTATTGATGTCGATATATTTTTGCAACGAGGCCTAACACCGATGCCGGTGAATGCTTTCTTCCCTCCACTATACCAGAAATGTTGCCGAACCCGTGTGCTTCAACACAGGGTGAAGATTTCAACCGACCACCAACATTGCATGTGATCGGCACCATCGTTCACATTTCACGTGCTATGCGACACACGGCGCTCCTAGAACTTGTTTTCTGGACAAATACCGACCGTCTTAGGTGGGGACCACCACACAACAAGCTCCTCTTGGGCCATTATAAATAGAATGAAAATACCTTCAAAATGATGTAGGTATCACTCAACATCTACTACCACCACTTGAAATCTTTCAAAGTTTTGATCAAACTGTCTTCTAATGGGATGAAGCAAGAAAATTGAATCCATGCTGATCATGTGTCTCCATCAAATATTAAATCGAGCTGTCTCTGCATTTCTTTCGGAACAAATTTTAGGGAAGAAAACGGAAGTTTTCAAATTGACACCCTGTATCAGTGCCACTAAAGCACCACCGAACTCGTGGACCTCGATCTAAAGCCGCGTTTATCTAATTTTGATTACATAAAAATAATTGTTTACTTTGGACTACCTACATACCTACTACATATAATAGACAAGGCTCGTGAAGATTTATTGAAAATCCCGTACAATTTATTAAAGTAACGAGATGTATTTTTGCATATTTATACAACCAACGCAATTGCTTACTCTTAATATTTACTTTATTTCACACGATACATCTAAGCAAAAATTTACTTGGTAAACGAATCTGTTTTCTTTCATATGCATATAACATAAACTATTTTTTTGTGGGTATTTGTGGACTATTATGTGGGAAAATGAAAATAAACAAATGCTTTTTTGAAGAAGTTTCGTTATGAATTCGAGCAAAATTGTATTCACATCGACCGTACAATGAAGCGGCTGACATGTGGCGGCCTAGTTTTGGACTACACTAAAACCGCAAGTTTTTGCATTAGTACTTCAGTATTAAAAAAAAAGAACGACGTTCGAAGGCACTCTTGATGCGGTTGTTGTTCACTAGCAATATTATGCCGGGATGTAAATTGTCGGATTTTCAAAATCCACGGAAAATGAAATTTTTGCATTTTACAGCCCGCTATGAACGACATTTTTTGATATACTATAAAGGAACATAAAGGAATCGAAAGGATTTCTACAGTGTGATTTATAGTCTGAGCGCTCACGCCAGATGCAAGTATATTTACTTAAGCAGCCAAGGCAGGGTGAAGAGACCTCATTTGACGATTGCTATAATTCGTTTCAGATAAATATTCCAACATTATAACCGAGAATTTTTGTTTCAGTCATTTGAACCGACGTTTGATCGACATTTGGACGTTTCAATGATACTTAGAAATGTTAAACAATCAATACCTAAGATATGTTACATAATTTGCTTGTAGTTTTTTCAAACATGTGGCACTACTGTCCGAAACCCAATCAAATATGCCGCCAAAAGTGAAAGACTGATCATTGTAAAGTTTTTATCACATTCGTTTGATTGTCTCGAATCCCTCAATTCTTGGCGGCAAACATGAAAACGTCCAGAATAACTACGAACAGAGAAGATGCGGTAGATAGGTATATAATTTTTGATGGCAGACCTTCAGCTTGATGGTGTCACGGTTGTCACGGTATATAGGTTGGAATGTTCGGTGTTTTCCACGTTTAACGATCACTTTTCACAAGCACGGAGTTTTGAAAATCGGCCACACTGTTACGTAACTCAGAGCGGGAATTTTAAAAGTAAGGTTATAGAATGGTCGCGCTGTGTTCAGGCTTCGACGTGGAAGCAATTCTAGCCGAGAACATACTGAGTATAGGCACACGTTCGTGCGGCACATAATGTTGTTTACTGTTTACATGTCTGCTTCGCCTCGCCCGTATGAGAGATGTTGTTTACTCAGTTATATTTAGAGTTTAGAGAAATGCAAAAGCAAACCAACTACACCTGCCTCGGCTGGAGATTCCACAGGGGCGGATTACACGCACATTTCCCCGCGTCCAGAACTCGGAGGATTACTCCCTGCTCCCCGACAACACACGCACCCAATCTCGCAAAACACAATACACCATGAAATCATAAAAATATGCGATATGAGTTTCGTTATCTCGGTTTCTGCTAGAAAATTAATAGTAAACAAAACATTTTCGTCGCCGTAGTGTGTATTGGATAGGTACTGTTTCAGGCGCGAAGAAGCTGTGACCGAGTTAAATTTATTTATGTGTAGCGTTGCCGGCAAGCGCCTCGGAACACCGCGTCAAATACAAAAAGTGATCAAACGAGGCCCACCGCTATTATAGTCCTATATCGATGCATTCGATGGAGACCTCGACTCCTTTGGGAAGAAGAAATCAGTATTCATATTAACTGCTCGCGATTCCGGCGCCCCTCGTGCCACAAAGGTGCAAAACTTATTATAAGGGGTGTATCTGGTGAGAAGCCTGTATTACGAGACCCTTGATACCACTGCGAGTGCTGTCAACTGTGTAACAGTTTCGCGAAAACCTGGGCCTAATCAAAAGCGACAATTCCTAAAGTCTGGGAGTCTGTTGATTTATCTTGTCCAGGTTTATTGTTTCTTATGGGTTGCTTCTCATTTTCTGTGTTGCGCTCATTGTTCGATACAAAAATTCTACCTATCAGGAGTATCAGTTATTGAACGAACTCGGAACGAACAATGCTAATATTGCCTCTCATCCTAAACTTAATATGAACGGTGAATACTTGGGTATATAATTTTGGACAGAACGCACACTGCGGGTCTCTTTTTTCTATATGCATATAATAGGAATAGAATAGGTACCTATACCTATAGGTGAGGCTATTTTATTTCTCGGGTCGATCGGATGTCAATACGAGACAGAGACATCGTAATAACTGGGACAGAAAGAGACACTCGTCGCGGAAAAGGTAGTATATAAAGTAGCCAAGTTAAAATGGTGTGGGGGAAATCAAAAGAAGTGCCAACCCCAGCGTATTTTAGCATTCCCCTCGCGCCTTGTCCGTCTCGCTTTCTCGCCTGATGCAATCGTTGCGGCCTCCCGCTCTCGCTATATACCCTGACTCGAGAAGGATATTATTTCTTATTTCAAGTCACATTCGAGTAAGTAGGTGGCACAAATTAGGTTCTTGGCGACTTTTGCATCTGAGCGGCGACGGTGACATGCAACGATAGCTTTTATTGACAAAATCAGCGTGCGGGAGGAATACGGAATACGGAATAGCCGCCTTCTGGAATGGTGTAAATCAAAAGTTGACAAACACCGTCCGAAAGGCTGATGAACGCATTCATGCGATCTGACAAGACGGTTCCGTCCGTCCCTCTTGGGACGGTCATCCGTCGAACCGTTTCATAACTCGTGAGCATGAGGGTACACACTACACATACAGCCAGCCCCGGTGGTGGATTTATTAAAAATTGAAATGTCGTGCGGACTTGAATAAAACTCGAGGCATTAGCATAGACAGCTAGCTATCTACCTAAAAGGTATCATATCATATCGTAACACAGCCGATTCCCGGCCTGATGCCCGATGCCGGTTCACCACGCTCCATACAGATAACCCTTTTCCACTCTCAGGTCTCGAGTCTTCTCCACAAATATTAGAACAACAATTTAATATATGGTTTGATAAGGAGCTTATTTACGTAAACATACAGTAAATAGGCAGGCGCGACGTTGATTTAAACGTGGAAAGGGTTCGTCAGCGCCGGTTTTTAAAAAACAATTCAATAATACTCTTCCCTCTCTCTGTACCGCACAATCCACGCCTATGTTGTTCAAAGTATCAAAGTTCTAATTAAACGTTATGGGTCCCTCAAATTATTGTGATAACTTCTGCAGAATCTTGAAGAACATTAAAATTTACGATCCGAATGTTGGTGGTGCGTTGCCGTGGCGTTGGGTTTCTCCTACGCCAGCCAGCAATCTTCTATCTGGATTCTGGAATAATAGCCCCGTGTCATTTGTGTGTATAGTCAAGGAAGGAATTTTGCTTGGATCCGGGTTACTGCAATCTACCGCTTCAGGATCCGACGCACGACGGCGGCGGCGTCGTGTCATCGTCACTCGTCGTTCATATTTTATAAAAGCCAAATGACATCCAATTTGGTGTGTTCGAACGAATTTAGCGGCCAACAGGGCCCTATTGGCTGATTGATGCCCCCCGATTGGCCCGGCGCGCTGTCCATACACCTGAACAATATACCATTATACCTACCCTTATACGCACGGCATCTTGAAAACTACCCCTGTTACTTCTTGCTATTACTACACAATTAGCTCAGGCCTAAGGGAACAATCAGCCCGCGCAACTTCTCTCCGATCTCTTCGTGGAATGAGCGGGTTATAGCCATCGTCTAAATTACAGACATGTATATTGAAAGACGTTTACTTGCACGAGTCCAAAACTTGGGAAAACTTGTGTTCAAGTATGTGGTTCAACGTGAAGAACCATCGGCCGTCCTTGTCGCACTCGCGGCGCTTTCGGAGACGTCGTGACGCCATGTGCTCCCGGCCCACGCGAACAATGTGTGTGCGAGATTGTGTGTAGTGTGTGTGTGTGGTGTGTGTGTTGTGTGTGTGTGTGTGTGTGTGTGTGTGTATGTGTGTACCTACCTTACGATCTAAGCTCTAGGGACTTGCCGTTCGTTGTATTTGTACTTTTACATTACTAACTAACCACTTGACTGTTGTTAAAGTCAAGTTAGCTTTAAGTTTGCTGACTTGTCATACTGTTTCTTGGCAAACACGGGTCTAACCTGGGCGGGCGGACCCCTTCCACTCGCCGCCCTTGTTGCCGCCACATGGAGCAGAACTCCCAAGATCTCAGTTTAATTCGACCCGAATTCTTACGCCAGAAAACCAGAGAGCCTAGAAATCACCTTATCTGCATCAGGCCTACTCACTGCCGTAAACAGGCGGCATACCGTGTACCTTACGGCACGGGCAGATTTTCCGGCTGTATCATCATGTAATTAATGCGCCGCGTCGATTGACAAACGAAACTCCATGAAACCAGCTCAACCATCAGCAAGCATTAGGCGAGCGTAGCGCAACCACCGGTTGTTACGAAGCAGCGCCCCCTATTCACGAACTTTGGAGTTTGGACGATTGATTCAGAATTCCAGAAAGTGTTGCGGCGACGAATGGCACAATTTGCACAGCCCGCAACCAGAATAATCATATCAATAAATACAAATCCATTCAACTGAACAAACCCTACTGAGAATCCTTAAGAATCTTGACTGTAGAGCTTCGTATAGGAGGCAACTTTGAAATGTTGCCTTATCATTACCTTCCCTTAATCCTCAATTGGTGATGATATCTCCTCAACTAATGCATTTGGTGATCGGGGTCATCCTGACCCTCTTTGATTTTTGTTGATGTGACCTTGGTTATTTGGTATCTAATTATTTCGAAAACGTATTCATCATATTATTTGATTAATATTCTACCTGAATTAGACATCCAATAGAATATGCCAAATACAAAAAAAAAAACTGTTGTCCTGCAACGTTTCATGAACAAATAAAAACTTAAAATTCTTTTGCAACGTCAATAGAATCGGGACATTTTGGACCTCCTCGACAAATCACACTGGCGGCTCCAGCATTTTCGAACAGGGGGTACGGTTCACCGGTCAGGCGCCCTTGTGGTGACACGTGCGAAAAGGGGTACAGGCGAAATTTGTTTGGACAATAGGGGCGCTACGATCAAAATAAGCCCCATGCTTTTCTCTATGACTTCACTTGAACTCCCGTCCTGTATTCAGAAGCAGTTTTCTAAGAAAACCGTTCATGACAACAACTTGGATTTATAGCATGAATTGAACTCTTCTCTACGTATCTCTATTCTACAAAGCTACAGTAGAAGTCTGCGATTGGCAGGGGAGTACGAAACTTCTGAGCATCTTCAAGGAGAAGTGGAATGAGAAATGGGACTACCCAGATTGTCCTTGCACATTTTGGAGATGGCGCTCAACTGGATAGAAAGAATTCTTAGAATGAATGACAGACGCTTTCCGAGATTATGCTTTGATAGGTTGGCCGCGATTGAATCGGGTGAGCCAAGGTACAACTGGGCTTCGCAAGTCAAAGAGTACTTTGTTGGGGCGGGTCATGGACAGTCGTGGTTGAATTTGGAAAGCGGAAGTTTTGACTTGTGCAGGGGTGGGTGACATCCTCTCATTATGTAGAGATAAGTACCTAAGGGAAGACATTGAGAGGGCTCGGTCCTCCAGCTTTTCGGGTCGGTTTGTCACTTTTAACTTTGATGGAAATCCCAAAGATTATCTGCGGTTGAGGTTGCCCATTCACTACACTAGACTGATCGCTCAAATGAGACTTGCTAGCGACAAATACATAAAGCTATCGTTCAAGGGCACATGTTACAGAATAGCTGCTGATGAGATATGCTCCATTTGCAATCTCAACCAAAATGAAGATCAGAATCATTTTTTGTTCAAATGTCCTCTCTACTCTAACATAAGATCTGTATACATACCTATCCAAAAATCTTAGTAACACCGATGATTTGTTTGTATTTTTAGATAAAAATGTGCGGGGTAAAGCAATGAAAGATATTTGTAATTTTGTTGTGAATGCACCAAGGATCCGAGCTTTTTGTAGGAACGAATGACATTTATACACTTGGTCATATTTTTAATTGTATTTCATATATATTTCATATTTCATAATTTTATAGCATGGATTGAACTCTTCTCTACGTATCTATTCTACAAAGCTACAATAGAAGTCTGCGATTGGCAGAACCTTTCAACTTCACGATGCAATCTTCGATATTTATGGATTAACCTCTACTGCCATCACTAGCAGGGTATTTAGTCGTTCTTCAGTCATCGTAGACCAACTTTTGGTTCTGGCGGAGCCTGGAGGTCCTAGCCCTCAGCAGTAATGATGCATTTTTTACTGTTGGGAGTACGTATACTATTTCACTCACAACCATGTACCGTACCTAGCTTACACGATTATAAGCGTTCAAAAGTTGAAATTGGAAAATATTTTTTTTGCCATAACTTCCTGATAGGCGAATCAATTTTTCTGAAACTTGGCTCAGGTAACATAATGTAGATTTCCCCAGTCATTGTTTGGTTGGATGTATTATTCTGGAATTTATCTTCTGAAGCTATACTATTTCTTCGTTTTTCTGCGGAGAAAGTATAATGACCAATTTTGATCGGTTTCTTTGTCCTTCTTTATGTATAGTACTGTGGCGCTTTTCTTGAGGAAACAGGACGAAATTAAACTTTTTTTTTTATTATAGTCGTATAATGCAACATTTCGCCCTAATTTAGAGCTTCATCAGGCTAAAAATGAACATACAGATTAACATCTTGTTTGTGATTGCCATCTATATGCTCATTTTTAGCCTGATGAAGCCCTAAATTAGGGCGAAACGTTGCATTATACGACTATAATAAAGAAAAAAGTTTAATTTCGTCCTGTTTCCTCAAGAAAAGCACCACAGTACTATAATGACTAATGTCACTTCTCGCCCTCTTACAGTATGTAATGAATGAATTACCTAAGTGGTTGTGAATAACAGTACATAACATACCGAGATGGAAAGAGGTTCATTACAGCCAAGGGCCAAGGTAGCTGCAGAGCGCGTCCCGGGCCGATAGTTCGTAATGGTTTATTTTCCAACTTTTTGAAAGTCATGCAGTAATGATCAATTACTATTGTTACGAGCAGCGATTCTGGATAGCACGCGATCTTTCTAGACTCTTCCATCAGGTCGCGGTGTGCAAGTGCGGAGCTCTGGTGCGTTCCAGAGCGCGCGTGTAGGCTTCTGCTCGTGAAATTGAATGGGGAGATTTTAACGGTCGATCAGAAAACATCAGCCGATTTAGCGGAGGTGCTGAGATTCCAGAACACACGGGAAGCACGCGAAAGGTGTGTGATTATTTGGGAGTCGTCTAGAAACCATATGCCGGGTCACTGTGGAATTTGCTGGACGACCCGTGGAAGGTTCGAAAGCACTAGTCGAAGGTATATTATAAGCAGCACGGATAGGCCTAGGCAGTCAGTATTGAATACAAGGCGATAGACAGCGGAATAATAGCGAAGTAGTCTCAGCGATATTTCCAAGCGTAAATAATTGTTGGCGTGTATTTATTGTAGTAATAAACAGTGTGTGTTTTAAATCGATCGTTCTTTCCATCTCCACAGATGTTATGAGAATAATTCCAAGATTTTATCGAGCGACACTCAAAGCAAATGAGCTTTTATCTATCACGTTAATTATTTTTTACAAAGAGTAACCCATCGGTACTAAGTACTTGTGGATTTTTTTTCAAAATTATGAGCTTGACGTCTGGCGCCCTTGATTTGCGACAGGGACGGCCGTACCGTCGTACTCCCCGTGGAGCCACCAGTGTCAGCAAATTAGCGAAAATGGCGACAAACATTAGTGCTGTGCAGCTATGAACAGCATGTTCATTGAAATTCATAAAGTTCATGTACAAATCGAAATTTTGCACTTTGCACAGGTCGTGGAAGTTTTTCAGTCTGTTCAAGTTATTTCTGTACTGGGGCCGTATTTTTGGAACAACTCCTCGAGTGATGTTGCCTAAGTGACAGCCAATCACAGCCCTGGTTGCCTAGCAACTTCGCATAGGAACAGATCACACGTTCCCCGAAAATAGGACCCCTGGAGTCTCGAAGTCGTCAAAAAACTTGACACGACGTGAACTGCCGACGACGTGAGCTGCCCATCATAACTTGAAAAAAGTACTTATTTCACTATGCGATTTTGATCAGGTTGACTAAATCATCAGTCTCTTATTCTTCTATCCCTACATTTCTTTCGACTCAATACAAATTCAACATATACCGTGTGTTTTTCGAAAACTGCAGCAGCCCATAACTTTTACTTCCCCTACCCACCACCCAACGAGGAAAGGAAAAAGGAAGTATGTGAACGCGCTAAACATTCTTTTCCGACATTTCGACGGATATATCCGTTTTGAGGTCCCTTATGATGATTAGGTAATAAGACCATTTCCAGAATGATCTCTGTCTGTATGTATGTCTGTATATATATTTGTACCTATGTTTGTCGGTAATCTTTCACGATACCAACCGCATGTATGTATATTTGTATGTTTGTCTGTAATCTTCCACGATAACAGCCGCGACGTCTATTCAATCAACTTATGATTTGGTACACAGACATGGTTTCACCGTCAAATGAGCCAATGGGCATGACAGATAAAAACTAATGAGTTTTTGTCTGTCATGTGTCAAACGGAAGTGTCACTATAAAAAAATGACAGAAGCCATATCTCACGGAACTTGAGTTGGGTATGCCATTTGAAAGCCCATAAAAAACTGTATTCAGAACATTTAAAAGTGTTGCCCTATCTGCCATCTGTCAAATAATTAAAAATGTCAAAGTTCAAAACTTTACCATTCAATTATTCAAAATCTTTATCGATGGATTAGGATCAAATTTGGCAGGTAGAAACAAAACAAAATAGTCAAATGTCAAAAAATATACAGGTGCTCCATTTGAAAATCAAAAGTCGATGACATCTCCGGTTGCTTCCGGAAGTGAGTATTGCTTCATGATCAACGCAAAAAATAGCAAAAGTGCTCTTAATTTAATTTAAATACCCCATAAAAATTTCAAATCTATGTATCCCATAAGAAAAAAAGTTATGGGCTGGTGCAGTTTTCGAAAAACATACGGTATTTTGGCAACAAATAAATAATTATTGCTTTCTTGATTAAATGGAATCTAAGCTCAATACCACATCACACCTCACCTAAAATATGAAATAATTATTATAATTATAAATAAATAATAAATAATAAATAATAAATAGATTTATTGTTTTTATGGACTTGACGTCCAATAACAAGGTTACACACAAAAAGAAAATCCAAAGTGTGGTGGTTACCAGAAAAAGAAAATTAAATCAAATATAATTATAAATAATAATGGAATGCAATAACAGACCAATTCTTCGGACCATTCGACATTGAGATTTTTGGGGGAAATTGATCGCCAGATCGCCACGTTTATTTTACGCGCTACGGCGCAAACTCATCGGCTTTTTACGATTTGTAGTGTGTCACCCCCAAATTTGCAATCGTCATTTAACGGTCATGATCAACAAGTGTAATGATCATTAACGTATAGTCTGTCTAGGATATTACTGTATGATTGTTTTGGTTTTATTTCGCCCCATAATTTGCTGCATAATACATTTTTCAAATTTTTTCCCAAGCTCAAAAAACGGTTTCCACTTATTGGGATAGTTGCAAAGGTGAGGGAGGGGGGCATCGAAATGAATTAGCTTAGCCTAGAGCGCCAGTCGCCACTGCGGGCCACTGCTCCTCTCTAGAAAGGTAATGTTCACGTGATCGATGTAGGTATTACCTAGTCGTATAGTGATGCTGCTGCTGAAATGAAAAATGGTTTTGTTTTGAAGTATTTTCAAAATCAATGATGGAGCTAATTAAGTCATCCCGCGCATTTATTTAATAAATAAGGGCCGCGAAATTAGCTTCGTTTCTTACAAAAATGTATTATTTAAAAGCATATTGACGGAACCGTGCGCGCGGCACGACTATGAGGGGAAGTTTGAAAGAGAATAAACAGCGCGAAGTAAGTCGAGCCTGGGCTGATAATAACGGATTTGCTTTTATCGTTTTGTTTTTATTGTCTTCCCTGAAGTGCCACCTTATTCTATTATAAACAAATTGAGTCGGACTCTGAGGGGTATTTCGTTCCGGTGGGGTTTCCGGGAAAGGCACGGAAAAACCACTTATACTCGTACTTCGCAGGCAGGGTAGGTACCTAGCCTATAGGTGAAGGTACCTAAAGATGTATTATGTATGTAGGTATACATGATCGCAGCGGAAAATAATCGAGGTGAAGTGCAGAAACAGGTGTAATACGAACGAACGTACTTGCGTACGATGTTATCGACAACTGTTACATTGTCAACAACTGTGCTGTTTACGTTAATGATTACTGCGTGCACGTTATTTACGTTTGTGATAATTCCAGGGTAAGGCAGGGTGAAACCGGCATCGTCATCGATTCATTTGAAAAAAAGGCGTCGTGCGAGTGAGTTTTCTTTGTGTACGCGCCCACGATGTCTATAAACTCTTTGCACTATGCACTTACTTATAGCACTTGTACTTTCATATTATACGCTTAGTGCACGTAGAATAAGTAAAGAAAGCATGACAACGACTGACTCTATACGAGCAACGCAACGATATGGCGCGTGGGTAATCCGAGAGGAGTTCTGGAGTTGCAATGCATTTTTAGCCGAAAGTTCTTATTGTAATCTTTGTGTAGATTGTTATTGCTGCGGCGGAGGGAATATTACGTCTAACCTCGAGGCGGATGGCGGAACGGCGATTAAGCCCGCCCAACCCTAATGAAGTAACCATCGCCAAAAGTTTCCGACGCGCTTTAATGTTCTTTCGTGTTTTTATAATGACACGCTTCGCCGATGATGTCTCACACCAAACTTTCTATAGTCTAAAATGAGGGAAATTGCCGCAAATTCCGACGCGCACCACACAGTAAAAGCTAAACAGACCCGGTCGACCAATAAGACGTTAACTTACGTATTCGGGCATCTTATCCGATTAGCGGTGCTTTTCCTTCCGATGCGTCGCGACGGCCACCTCCAAGCATCGCTTAATATTGGTTATTAACGCACGATCGGTCGTAACGAAGCATTTTATTTTTTTCGTCGGCAAACGGCGAAAGAACACAAGAGATGCTGGAGAAACATTTATCCACCGGTACGCAAGGATGTAAAGCGGCTTTATTTAAATAGAACATAAAAAACAGGCCGCGATTAAAACAAAAATAAAGTGCATTAGATGCAGGCACGTTTCACGCGATGTATAATGAAATAATGTTTGTCCACGACTGTAGTGTATTTCCTTACATACACAGTAGGTACTGTTTGCGAGGGATGGGGTAAATAAATCAATACTGTAGTATATTTTGTACTAAAGCAAGAAGACCGGTGGGGAGAAGAGGGTTGCATGCATGTTGTTTACAGGGGAAGAAAAACAAACAAAAAATGTTAGCTAGTTGTGAGCTCAAGCGGGCGCAAAAACGAGCTCAGACCTACGGCGCTATGTTCATCCCTTCCGACCAACCCTTGCCGTACGTGTATGATCGCTTATGCCGCGTTCATTACCTGCTTTGCGAGTTTCGACTTTTTAATTATTATCGATTCGTGCCATTTGTATTCCATGGTCAGTTATATACAAGGTATCATATGGAATATCTCACGCTCTTCTGCAACATAACTTGGATGGGTACCTACTTACATCGTCACACAAGAGACACAGTTCCCTGCTGTTGTGTTGATTGATATATCCCTGCATGATGCGTTGCGTTACACAAAGCACCTTTAATTAATCATTAATCACCTGCTTAGCGCCGCAATTGCCCTTGATATAATATCGCAATTATTTGCTTCCGTAACAATGAGCAGGTAAACACCACCACGGAATTCGGCCGCCGTCGAGCAAAATACGCGAATCCTGTTTACGCAACCCCCTACTAACAACATGTTAGGTTGCAAAACAAAATAGAGCTTATTTCGGCCTCCCTGAACAAGCGCGATTCCAGTTTATACAGAGGTGTACCTACGTCGCTTTATGAATTCGACATTTGAACGACAAAACATAACTTATAATAAGATATTATCCACAGCGCCAACCTTTCACAACAACGCATACGCATAATTAAACCAAACACAATCATCCACTTTTCATCAACACTCTCGAAAGGAATCATTTTCACCCCAAAAAGTTGCACGTACATATCTAGAATGTTTGATTCTATGCATTACTGAAATCATACAAGAGCTATAGGTAGGTAGGCTACCTACACCTCAAGTTATGGACAGGGAGCAGCTGGTGCCTCAAAACTCACTCAAAAATTTCTTTGTCTTACATGTCAGACCAGGGGCTTTAGGCTGGTATAGGCTTGTCAATTTTCGAAAAATTGCCAAAATTTACGTTATAAGGTACATAAATTAAACCAACTGGCTTCCAACGTGTGGAAACATCCCTTTAATCAGAAATCGAGTCATAATATAACATTTTTGGGGGCTCTCGGTCCATAAGACAAGTTTGGAATTCTCAAAATGGGCCAAAATTTACCTCCTCCTGGAGACTTCTCCTTTGACAAAATTTTAGGAATAAAGAACGATTCTTACATGATTTTTAGCGCATTTTCGTAGGAAATACGCTATTAGTCGCGCTTTGATGTCCGTCCGTCTGTCCGTCTTGTAGTTGAACTCCTCCTAAACGAAAAGTCGTCAGAGGTATCTAGTTTTTTGCAAATTAATGCTCATTGTCTGCGGATGGGAACAGGCACAAAAAATATTTGGTTAGACCGCACGATTGCAAGAAAGAAATTAAAATGTTTAAAAAGTCGGTATTCAACGCTATACGGTGTGAACTTCTACATCGAGGAATCTTGCGAACCGTTCTGGATACATGCTTACATGCAGCGAACGAAATATGCACAAATTAATGGAGACATTTCTAGTGAAAGAATAATTTTATTATTATTATTATTATTATTATTATTGATTATTGTTCCTTCGTATATACATTAATTACAAGATACTCGAACACTAAAAATTAAAAAGCGAAATAAGACGCATGGTGGACAACAAGCAAGCAAACATGCAAGCTAAGCCAAGTCAGCTCAAGATTCACTCGTTCAAGATAAATGACCTTAGCGTCATGACCTGCTGGAGATACCTGTAAATGTCCCGCGCTCCCTCCCTTGAAGGATCTCTTGAAGTATCCAACCACTCCCCAAAGTTACTAGGCAGAACCGTTCTAAGACCCCTGTAGAGTGGACATACACTGAAAATGTGCTGTATATCTTCAGGTCTGTGCTGATTACACAACGTGCATTACTGATCAATGCCGTTCAGGTATACCTAATTTCAGAGTTTTGTGATTGGATAGCCTGAGCTGTGCAATTGATCTTTTGACTTGTAGTGGCAGATTTACATTCAAGTATTGGTAAGAACTGGTGTCGAATGGATTGCCGGGTGTGAGAAATTTGTACTTGGGGCAATAGGTACTAAGAAGGATTTTATTCCAATCATCTAAGTCGTTTTGTTCGGCGGTGAAAGAATCATTTTGATTCCTTTATTGTAATAGAAGATACAATTTTTTTAAGAAAAGGTCTCGCCCCGCGATTACACATTTTTCGGTATTTAACGCTACAGTGTGAGCTTCTACATCGAGGAATCTTGCAAACCGTTCTAGATACATGCCTACATCCAGCGAACGAAAGATGCAGAAAGAAATGAAGAAATTTTTAGTAAAAAAATCAACCTGATTGATTTATTCTCAAGAAAGATATATTTATTTTTATGCGGAATCTATACTTATGCGCTTATACGCGGATGCGATTTTCAAGTCGCGGTGATGCTGTTCAGCAAGCTGCTTCTGGCTCCGTGCTTGTGATCGATATAGGTATAATTCTTACTTATAGCAACGCTTATAGGACATTTTCTGGTTTTGGTTGATGTCACTCTGTTGTTTTCATTTATTATTGACTCGTGTTTTCATAAAGATTGGTGATTTCATGTGGTACTTTTGGGACAATCTGTTTACAGGTAACAGTGAACAGTGTACTCATCTGCACTCCGAAAATGCGCTCATGAGACTCACCCCCGTGAGGACTTTGCTACTTGTTTACGTAGGTCTCGAATCTGTCCACAAACATTTTTAATGGTACATCACTTACAGGGTGCAACATCGAAAACATTTTCTCAAATCGTACACCCTGTATCTGGCGTACATGGAAATCGATTCCGTTTTTCATCTTGATAACAAATACCGGGTGATCATTTGAAAACTATCCACCTGCAATAACTCCCGATTCCTAGTGAAAATGCCTTCAAGCGAAAACAGGTCGATTTTAATATCGAGGAGGACATCTAAAACATACAGCGAATTTCTATCTTTAGCCCCCTTGCCCCCACCTACCCCAACTTTGAAATTTCAAATCACACTACCTACTTTGCGATACATCAAATCCAACAGAATTAAATTCTCTTTCTGAAAAAATATTTATGAAATTTTCAACCCCACCCCTCTTCCCCCCTAAATCCTCTGAGTGTCCAATTAAATATTCTTGACCTCTCAATTCTCTTCAATGTTGTCAACGTCATCCTGCACAGCATCGAAAGAGAAAATTTCCTATGGAAAAAGTGCCACCCAAATTCACCCCTTCGCTCCCCACTCCTCACCTTAAAAATCTAAAATGACGATACCTACTTTAAGATACATCAAATTAAAGGGAATTGAGTTCTCTCCCTGGACAAATTTTTTCGCAATTTTCAAAGTCCCCCGTTTTCCTACTAAAATACTCCAAATGTTCATTTAAATGGGGGAGGGGTTGAAAATTTCAAAAAAATTGTTTTTAGAAAGAGAATTCGATTTCCTTCAATTTGATTCATCACAAAGTGGGTAGTATTCTGTTAAATTTTAAAGTTGAGGTGGGGGAGAGCAATGAAGTCAATTTGGGTGACACTTTTTTCACCGAAAATTCTCTTCTTTGATGTTATTCAAGATGATGCTGACTAAACTGAAGAGAATTGAGGGGTCCAGAATATTGAAAGGGACACTCAGAGAATTTTTAGGGAGAAGGGGGGGGGTAGAGTTAAAATTTTTGAAAATATCTTTTTCAAAAAGAGAATTTAATTTTCTTCAATCTGATGTATCGCAAGGTAGGTAGTGTAATTTGAAATTTTATTTTTGGGATGGGTGAGGGCGAGGGGGCTGGGGATATAAATTTGCCAATGTATGTTTTAGATGTCCCCTCGATATGAAAATCGACCTGTTTTTGCTCGAAGAAATATTGACTAGGAATCGGGAGTTATTGCAGGTGGATAGTTTTCAAATGAACACCCGGTATAGTACCATGCGATCAACAAAATTCGGAATTGGGGTAGGCTGTGACCTGGTCAAATTTCAGGATGTCAAGCTGCTTTCGGCCAGGGCACAGCTTATCCCAATTCCGAATTTTGTCGATCGCATGGTATATCACACTTAGTGGGCTGGTCAACAAAATGCCTGTGAAAACATTGATGAATTTTGGTCCTTTTATGGAAATTTCAAACTTGTTTTATGGACCGAAAGCCCCCAAAAATTTTGTCTTACGACCAGATTTTCGATTCAGGGGCTGTTCCCACACAAAATCTCGTTGGTTTCATTCATGTACCCTATGACGTAAATTTTTGGACAATTTTTTCGAAAATTGACAAGCTCATACCAGCCTGAAGCCTCCGGTCTGACACGTAAGACAAACCAATTTTTAACAACCTCATCAACGCACATTAGACCTACCGGGTTAAAATCATGTACCTTGTGATGTAAGCTTTGAGGCACCAGCTTTCTGTCCATTATGTTCGGACAATTTATGCGTATAAAATTTTAATAGTATAAATATCTAGACGTCTCAAAACAATTAGAAGATGAGAAGGAAAACTATTTTTTCACGACGGGAGTAATGCAAAAGTTTCAGACATTATACAGGGTAGGGTGGTCTAAGAAATCACCAAAAAATTAATTTCTTGAAAAGTCACGCTCCTACCTTTGAAAGTTGTTCTCGCTGGATTAAAAATGAGTTTACAAAAAAAAACAATCAAAGAAAAAAAATTGAGCTATCCCAAGCCAATTAAATTTTCATGATGATCGATAAATTAAAAAAAAAATCGGTTGTGTCGTGTCACCCAAAAACTTCCCCGACGAGTAGCAGGGAACGGATGGAAATTTTATTATGATACGTCCCTTGGGGTGGGGAGTTAAAATTTGAGAAAAAGATTGAAGAATTGAGATATTTTGCTCTACATCTTGCAAAACAAATTGATTTTATAGTGACTATTTGAGGTGACAGTAACTGTAATATAAATTATTATTGGTAACGGCGGCCATGCCAAATCTGACAACATCGCGATTAACAGACTGTGGATTATTTGCGAAGTAAGCAACCAACTTCCAATATTTTCATTATTTTGTGAAAAGAACTATACAAAATAGAAATTTGGCTTGCGACTGGTTCTCCTTCACATTTTTAGTAACTTTTTTGTGTCTATCTGGAGACTTAGTCATGAAATAGCCTGATATCCCATAGAAAAGTCGATATTTGTCTGGATGTTTCAAATTTGGCACTAAATAGCGACAGTTGCGTCCATGTTGCATCTGCGCCGTCGGGGCAGGAGAACGCACTATTACGGCTTCACTTTAAGCTCTATCATTCAAGTTCGCTCTATAACCCAAGCCTATTTTATATTTCCAACGGGGAAATTACCGGAAAATTGAAAAGAAAGTTGTTGGAAAATCTTTAGGAGTCTTGTTAAAAAAAATAGGTGAAAATCTGTCCACGGCATAGGAAGTTGAAAAATTTGCAGTTTCTCCAGAGACGAAAACTCGGAAACCGTGATGGAAAATCCGATTTCGAAAATTCTCTCTCCAAAAATGAATCCAATATTTTCTGCAACTTGCATTCCCAGCATGTCTGCACCTAAAATGAATATTTCGGTTTCAACGAACACGTGAAAATAATATTGCATTATCAAGGCAACTTTACAGACAAGTAATTTAAATGACCTTCAAAGACGTTACAGGAAGGATGGCTACGATGAGAAGTCCCGCGGCAGACATGACGACGATTTTTTGGTAAGTCAAGTGGAACTAAGCTAGTAATTTCTTGAACTTGTTACCATTTGAAGTATTTGTGTTTCATCTAACTCAAATTTTCAAAACACGGTTGGCATTGCCAAGCTTTCCTCTATCAAGTACAGAAAACACCGCTCCTCAATATCTTAGAGTTAGAGATACCTACACACGTACAAGGCTTGAAAACCGTAATGTGTTATCGCTTTTTTCGACTGATTCTTCTGCTAGAAAATGCGCTCATGCCTTTATTTTCCAACAGAGACTTATTGTTGAGATCAATATTGAAAGATTTTACCCAAAAAAAGCTTGCAGTGAATGGATGAGTAGAGCCATCCCTTCTCTTTCTAATAAACTGTTGATGAATAAAGCACGAAGGCGTGGACGCATTTTGTAGCTTCAGCATGATCTATGTATATACAGGCTGATTCTGGAGTGATCTTGCATAGACCAACGGCAGATACAGAATTTCAAGGCAAGTCAAGATCCATAAGAGAACATTTTTTCAACCATTGATTTTCAAAATACATGGTGTTTTGTGTATTTTGTACGAAACTTTGATAAGCGATATTCCTGGAACGGCTTAAATATTTTGAATTAAAAACAATAATAGTCAATTGCTAGAACTTTTCAAAATGCCGTACTGGATAAATCAAAATCTAGAACCGGACTAGAAAAACTTGCCCCTCCCCCCCCCCGCTATTAAGTCAAAATGTCCATTTTCTGACAGCTTCTCTGAAAAATTGTTATCAATATCGATGCTATTGTAAGAATCGCTCCTCAACTTGAGTGGCACACCTAAACTGTTGCGACAAAAAAAGTCAAAGAAATTGGTCAATAAGTTGACATTTGGAACCTCAGCGGTAAGAAAATCAGACAGCGACTTCGAGATGAGAATTTCTTTAAAAGTTGTATAGCCCTAAAACAAAAAAGGTCCAGGCGTAGAACTGTTCGAAGAGTATACGACAACCAATTCTTGGATGAAGTCGGCCTTTCGAATACCGAATGATCGAAGTGATAACTAGGACTAGATGCTTAAGGCTAAAGGGGACGATAAAATAATGTGTTTCTGAGACGCGAGATGGCGCGGAAACTATTAACATTCTCAAAATTCACTCAATAGACCGATTTTGAAAATTCAAACGTTATTATTTTAAGAATATATTACTATTTGATGCTGTAGTCAAAAATTTAATTTTTTGTGTTTTTCGGAAAAAAAATTCGATTTTCTCAAATTTTCAAAAAAGTTTTTCAAAATCCAAGGTAGCCATTTTATTTTGTGGTGAATATTGTATATTGACCTTTCTTCAAAATTCAAATATCATGAATGGTATCGACCGAAATCAATTTTGAATATTTCCCTTTGAAGTTCACCGCGCGTGCCGCCTCCTGCAAGCGAAAACGGTTCCCGTCCGGTATCATCATAAAATATTTATAGTCCGCGAGAAATAAGACCTCTGTCGTAATTGCAGAGTTAATGCCTGGACTGTATCTCCAGTCCCGTCGAAAATCCCAACAGTGTAACAAGCAACTAGGCAATACCTAATCGGTTACTTTTTTAATTTCAATTATTTATAGCTCCGTCACTTGATATTAATGGAATATAAATATACTCCAGAAATGAATAAGTGAGATAAGTGAAAAATTACTATTAAAGAAGAAAAAGTACAGTGGGAGGCTTTATTTTGTTTTTTGTTTTATGTACAAAATGTATACAGGTGTCCCGGAATAAGTGTTACAAAACTCACAGGGAGATAAAAATGAGGGAACTTTTCTTGATAAACATACCTCCGCAAACGCATAATAACGGAAATACAGGCCTTCGAAGTTGTTTTTTACAAACAGTTTTTCTTGCATAACTTTTGAATCGTTCAACCGATTTTATTCAAATTTGAACTAAAGTTCACTGAAACAGGTCTATTGAACTAAAGTAACGCATTTTATCAAACATTTTCAGGGGCTAAGATAATAGGGGGTGCCCTCCCCCTTTTCCACCTATTTTTGACCTCCCCAAATATTTTTGGGAATTGTTCCAATTTTTGAATTCTACGTTCAATTTAAACAAAAAAGTTACTCCTGCAAAATTTTGATTAGAGGCTTCGTTTTCGAGATATTTGGGATTGAAACATTGGAAAACATCTCGAAATCGCAACTTTCCTGGGCCTAGAAATTAAAATTCGAAAACACTCATCATTCGTCAACTGGAATGAGTTTTCTGGGTGTTTTAAGTTGATAAACCACCATTTTCGCTGAGAAACATGGAATTTTTCAGAGAAAAACAATTTGGGCCCTGGAAAGTGGCGATTTCGAGATGTTTTCCAATATTTCAAACCCAAATATCTTGAAAATGAAGCCTCTTACCAAATTTTCTCAAGAGTAACTTTCTTCGTTGAATTGAACGTAAAATTCAAAAATTTTAACTGCTCTCAAAAATATTCAGGAGGGTTGAAAATATGGGGGGGGGGAAGGGGCGGGTGCCCCCTAATATCTTCGCTCCTAAGAATGTCTGATGAAATTCGTTATTATTGTTCAATAACCACTTGTCGTAGTAAATCTTGGTTTGAATTTGAATAACATCGGTTGAACGGTTCAAAAGTTATGCAAAAAAACTGTTTCTAAAAAACAACTTTGAAGGCCTTTATCTCCGTTAGTATGCGTTTGCGAGGGTATGTTGATCAACAAAAGTCCCCGTATTTTTCAATTTTCTATCTCCCTGTGAGTTTTGTAACACTAATTCCGGGACACGCTGTATAACGAGAGACGGAAAACGCTATTCGTCAAGTTGGCCTGTAAATCAAAAAGTAACAGTTACACCCTGGGTTCCACAAAAAAGATAATTCGAGATCAGTTGATTCGCGATTTTTGTTTGTCAATTTGTAGCTTACTGATCAATGGAAATGCTGGTTTATCTGTTAATAATGGAAAGATGATGGGTCTAGTACAGATTTCAGGGATTTTTTGTGGTTAATCACCTAGCATTCAGCAGAGAAAAGTTCGGTTAATCTGCAATCAGCCCTGATTGCTGATCATCTTTTTTGTGGAACTGACCGGCAGAGATGTATACTTTTCAAATTTATAGGAAACTGTAGCTCACAAAATGACAAAAACTATTTTCTGTTGAAATCAAATTCTTGAAACATTCAAAAATAAAAAAAATAAAAATTCACTCATACACCAACGGTGCACCCTGGTGCAAGTACAAGCACCTTATATCAGCAGTCTGTCGCCCATTGTGAGCAGCCAATTTCAATCTTTGATTTTAATGAGAATTTAGAACAGGCATTGAATCCAGTAACAGGAAGCTATGAGAAGATACAGAGTGGTCGATCCTAGCATAATAATTATCCCATAGCGGCCTTACCGTTCAAGATAGAGGCAAAAAAAGGAGTAGTGCTATTCTGTAAAAAATAACACTCCATAAACGCTCTGTTATGTGGAAATTCGTGTCGGCAATTGGCTGTTGCCTGGGTTATAACAACGTAACAGAGCCTTTACGAAACAAAATTTTTCAGAGGATCGCACTATAAAATAAAAGTTGTATGGTTTGATTAGAACTGAACTTGACGGAATAAAGTTGAACTATGAGGCCTGTCTGTGGACCCGACCCATGGATATCTTGCGGAATCGCCAGACGGGCTACTTCAGAATGGTAATATCATTAGGGTGGAATGTCTTAAGTCGGGAAAACAAAAGACCATACAGGAAGCTATACAGACCAATCAACAGTTTTCTTTGGAGAGAAATTCTCAGCTAAAACGGACACACACTCACTATTTTCAAGTACAAGGACATAATTAATGGACTGACAAAATAAAAACAAAATTGACTGACTTCTATAATCAAAATTTTACTGCCTGAGATCATCGATCTGCGAGCTTGTAGGAGCATGTCCATTCGGGAATGTTGAAATGCCATGGCTTTTTTCCCACTAACGGTTCTTACTGGCCACTTTTCGACACTCAAACGCGTATCGTACTACGATACATAATACGAATTTTATATACGAAACGAGTGCATTCTGATGGAACGATTTCAACAAAAATCAAATGAGCTAAAGTCATTCACGAAGATAACCTCACAGACAGCCAGGCACACAAACAAACAGACAGATATCCACACAGGAGTCAAACGGACGGACAGACAGACAGATATACTTCAGACGAAGTAGGAGTAGTAGTAGTAGTAGTAGTAGTAGTAGTAGTTCTTTGCAGTTTTGTTATTTACTTTCAGTGTATATAGTTTCAGACACATTTGTGCAATCTATTGTTTTGAAATTGCAATATGATTTTACAATGTTTGTCCCTTTATAATTGGATATAATTATCTTGCAGTATCAGTAGATTGTAGATCTAGATAGTGTGATCACGTGAGATAAATAATCAACTTGAAAAAAAAATTATTATTTCGAAAATCGTAGCAACGGAATATATCGGCGTAATACCACAATGTCACAAATCTTGACTACTGCTATTTACATCGCCTATTTCTCAGAAAACATCACAACACCATGTGTGCAGAAAGTGATCACTACCTATATCGTGGATGACACAACGCGGAGAACAGCTGCAGCGGGCGGCAAATAACAGAGAGAGAATTTCAAAATGTGTTTCGGAGGGCACCATTTGTGCTACAGAAATTCTGAAAACGGATTAATGTTTGATATTCTCAGTACTTCAAAATGACTACCTGCGATTTTCAAAAAAATCAAAATAAAGTTGTGAAATTGAAAAACAAAATTGAAAAAAAAATTGGAATTTTTTTTTTGACTAGTGCATCAAATAGAATTTGAATTTGAGTATAACCCTTTTTTCAGATCTAAAATCGGACTGATAGTTTTCCCAAAAACATTTTATTACTTTTGATGTATTTTCTCTCTGTCGCACACTTGGTACTCAATTTCAGTCCCCTTTAGCCTTAACGAACAGACGCAGACGGACAGAAAAACGGCCAAAGCGACGACATAGGCGAGGACATAGGCGCCTTCCGACATGTCGATTGTTTATTAAACAGGTAGGTATATTTCTACGTCCACATCATGGATTTGAACGCAATAGTTTAAAAATTGTTGATTTCAAAATTCCTGCAATTTTTAGTGCTACCTACTTTATTGTTATTGAGCGAAAATGTTTTTTTAGTTTAGGTGCCAATATCATTCAAATACCTAGTATTGACTATTTCAAAATGTTAAACATGGTCGAACGGTACGTCGATTGCGGTTGTTTTTCAAAAATTTGTAACTATTAACTCGAGGGGCGTATCGAATTGGAGTTGTCAAAAGAAAGTTCAAATTCTTTTCTAAATATAACTTTGTCCATGTGGTAATGTATTTCCATAAGAACATGTACTTGTCCGCATATCTGAACTTTTTACATTTAAATATGAACTTCAGCACTGAATCTGCGACGCCGTCTTACACCAAAATTTCATTATTGTAATTATTTATCGTTATTTTGTCAAGATTTTTCTTAGTTCGGGTACCAATGCCATGTCATGAGGTATCCATTGGAGTAAAAATATTTCGCAAAAATCCTTCCGTCTAGGACTAGATGTTGTGATGGACGGACAGACGGACGCACAAAGCGAGGACAAGAGCGCCTTCCTGTTTGGAGAAGTGCGCAAAAAATGACTGGACAATGGACATTTATCGAACGTAAGGGGAATTCCGGGTCCCAAGACTCCCAAGGGGATCCTGCGGCCTGCCCCTACGGCGCCGGCGGCCTGCTACGAATAATCAGACACAGCACAACAAGATCCGAAGTCTATTAGCTAACGCTCTTCCTCAAAAGTATGAAGTTTACGAGGAAATCAAATGTACCGGAGAGAATGACAGTAACAGACGAATTGAGATTTTAGCTATAGACAGAACAAAAACGCATATACCATAGACCCGTTTTCGGCACTAGTTAGATAACATACTGCTATTACTTTTTACATACTTACAAGGAACTTGCATCTCGAATATATCCATATGATGTGTGCTGTGGTACAAAGCTGCTTAGAAACAGAACGGATTTAACGGTTTTTTGTTTATTTTGTATAATGCAAATGTACGATTTCGGAAATGTTTGCAAAATATTCGTCTTGTGAGTCACCCACAGCCCACAGCCCACAAGAGCCATCAGACCCCACTAAATTACACAACTTCAAAGATATTTTCTTCTGCGCCGTGCTAGCGCAACGATATTGATGGCTTCAAGTTCATGCATCATTTCGAAAAGTCAGCCAAAAATTTCCGAAGATATGAAATAAAATACCAATTTACCGAGAATTTACAATTTTAAATTCGCCGTTCATTTTCAAAAAAACATATCTGAAGAACAAAACGTCTATTTGAGCTGATTCAAGTTTTGAACACTTCTCTAGAGTGTTTCCTAATTATGTATAATTAATAGCACCTCGCAGATTATTTAGTACACAAATTTCCATTATTTCCAGGTACACCGTAACAGCCTGAAATTTTCTAAAAATGTGAATATTTTCCACAACTATTTTTCCATTTGTGGAGTCCGTGCTTGTCTAATATCAACAATATTTCAACTAAATGTTTCACTCCTCATCAGATATCACCTATAATACCAGATACACAGGAGGCATATTCCAAGCGGGAAAGTACGAGCGATCTGTACTGGAAAATGAGCGTATCGGTCTCAACAAAATCCTTAACAATATAGCATTTCTTATGATAAAAGATAAAACCGATAAAGCCCAAAGCGAATAGGCCCTGTTCGCCCTATCACATTCTCTATGTGCTGAGAAAAGGAGCAGACCGTATAACAAAATATACACCCAAGTCCCGGATCAATTCCGGTCGGTCAAGAACAAGTTCGCATGCTGGAAAATTCAAGGTGCGTGCAGAAAGGCTAATGCTCGGGCTAATGGGTCATCTTTCAGCATCCTGGATAACTCTTAAGCTTTATTCTCGAGACAAAAGTGTAAAATGTCATTCATCTGTCGTTCACTTTTACGGGTCGGCAATTCGCGATTTCAAAAATCTAGACGACCCCTGGCGGCTGAAATGGCGAACCTAGTTTGTAAGTTTTTACGTCATTTTTGTTCTGTCGCTTCTGTCAGATAGCCATCGACAATCGCGCGAATTGACAAAATACTCGCTTAGGTGATCGAGTTATTCAAGAAAATTGACCTTTTACGATAACGATCAATAATTAATTAACCCAAATACCACAAATACAACCGTTATACAACGCACGATGACAGGTGACAGAAAAACTTACAATCCTCCATCTTGTTTACAGCGCCCCCATCGGTAGTTAAAATCGCGAATACGTATCATGGGCAATACTAACTCCAGTGGCGTAATTGACCCCGCACCCCCCTCCCCATTAGTCATCGATACTTCTTGTTTGTGAGCAAAATTCATGGTTTACTAAGACACCTGGAAAACCTTGTTCAGTTGAGAAATTATGAGTTTTCTTGGATTTTAATTCTCAGGCTCTTTAAAGTGGTGTTTGTATTATTGGATTGAATTTATTTTATCAGCAAACTTTGATTGTAATTTGATTCAAATCGGTTGAGCGGTTGAAAAGTTGCGGTGAAAAAACGATTTTGAAAATTGAATTTTGAGGGGCGGTACCTTTCTTAGGGCCACCTCTTGCATGCTGCTTGAAATTCATTCTTATCGCAAACTTCATATTTTTTAAAGCTGCATTCAAAGATATATATATAGCTAGGTACTTACATTTGAAACACCTGTATAAGTGTATACATATACTTATTGTATTATATTATACCTCTGTAAATTGTTCTGGATATTATTGAAATTTATATACGATCTGCAAAAAATTCAAGACAAGCAGCTGAACTGTATCCTAATACATCCAGAAAGCAGCAGCCACACGTTGCCTTTTTTTTTGAGGGCATCATATTATGGAAAGCTGAGGCAAGAGTACCTAGCTATGGAGAAGCGCATGATGGAAATCGTAGGCGAAGAAGGATCGAAAACCCCAACGCGGTGAATGTTTTGGCATTACTGCAAAATAACTCCCGACAGTCAGCCAGTAATAGGATATTACATACCGAGACGGGAAATACATCATTACTGTTGAGGGCAAAGAGAGCCTCCAGGCCTCCAGCTGCCCGAAGCAGGAATGATGTATTTACCGTCGAGTGTATGTATACTATTTTACCGACAATAATTATTGCATATTAACTACTATTCGTTAACAATTGATAAATAATTGTTCAATAAACGATTTAATCGAGTAAACAGCAATAATTTACTTGGGTGGCTGTGACTCAAGACATTGACAAGTTCGTATAAAAATATAAAAACAATTGCAATCAGTGCAAATTTTCAAAATGTTGAAGATTCTTCTGATTTCACGTCTTTGACTTCTCCTGAACTGCGGAAAGCGGCCGGTCGCTATTTTGCGTCAATACATGCAGCTAAGAATGAATGCAGATCTAAGCAGTGACTGTAGACCACGGCTTTTCCTAAAAAAATTGCCACATTTTTGGGGTTATCGCAACCGGAACGAGACACAGGGCACTGTTTTCGGCGCTCGGCTGCTACATTGCTTGCCAACAGAAGATATGATGTCCTGCAACTTGAAAGGTTAGGAGGATGGAAGTTCAGCGCCGTTGCAGGCAGAAGGATATGTCGAGAACTCTTTGGAAGGGCAGGTGCAAATTGCACACCTACTCACGACAGCTCCAGGGGCAATCGCCTTCCAAAACCTTGAGTGTTTAATTAAATCAGGCACTCTACTATAATCCTCCAAATTGTTCGCAGGGCACATTGAATAAAACCAGAAAATAACAATATAACCTATAACCTGTCACAAATTTACCTGTCAATTATTGTATAAATGTGTGCGACACGTCAAAAGCACGAGAATCAAAGAAGGATAGGTTTTTCTCTCCTAGAAGTGGAACACATTCATTACTGCCTTGTTTAAAGGCGTAATACTATAGTGATTGTCGGAAATAGTATTTTATCTATTCCCGTATCGTATTGGCCACTTTTCGACACGCAAATGCGTGCCGTACTGGCGCTTGACTTTTATGACACTGAAAGGCATTTTAACCTCTAGAATTTTCCAATTTCTTCCAAATATTTGAGGCGGAATAGATAAAATAGTATATTACACTCGTTTAATAAGACGTTCCGTCACACTTCTTTCTTTGGGACCCTCCTCACTGCGTTCGTCGTGCCCCAAAAACAGTCGTGTGACAAACTTCGTCTTATTAAACTCGTATAATAATTATTTAGCGAAATTGGAATTTCAAAAAACGAAACGGAAACGGAATTATTAAGAAACACGCTCTGCACTCTTACAAGCTGTATCACGTGCAAGATCCAAAAAAGGGCAACCATAAAAAAATAGTTGAATTTTGTAATTGGATCCTAGAATTTAGAATCACTGGCGAACAACCCGATTTTTTGAAAACTATCATGTGGACTGATAAGAGTTTCCAATGATGGAGGTGGCAATAGACAAAATGAGCATTACTACGCACAAGAAAATCCGCACATTTTTAAGCAAACTCACCAAGAGGGCTTGGGTTTGTTAATAACGGACTACTGGGTCTCCTATACAGGTGATTTTTTGAAAAAGAACCCACCCACCCCAGATTTCTCGCCGGCAACATTTTCCACAGGAAAACGCCGAAACAGGTCGATATTCATTATGAGGGGGACATCTAGGTCAATTATTGCCAAATTTGTATCTTCAACCCCTTCGCTCCCACCCTACCCTACATTAGAATTTCAAATGGTGTAAGCTATGTCGTGATACATCAAATTGAAGGAATTCAAATTCTCTTTCTGTCAAACATGTTTTCTTTTAGGTCACCCCCAACCCTTCTCAAAATTCTCTCATTGTTAATTAAAAAAAAGTTTTTCCTCTAGTAACTCCCGATTCTTGGAAAACAGATTTTCCAACAAAAACCCTTCGCCCCTTCAACCCCTTCGCCCCTACCCTATTCTACTCTAAAATTTCAAATAGCAATATCCACCTTGTGATACATCAGACTGAAGGTAATAAAATTATTTTTCTGTGAAAAATTATTTCAAGTTTTTTAAACCACCCCCTAACCTTTTTTAAAAATGTTCCCAATAATTATGGGATGCGAAGATGTTGAAAATAAAAATTTGACAATACGTGTCTTAGACGTCCCCGCCACCGTCGGAATAAAAATCGACCTGTTTTTGCTGGAAAATCTATTAATCTAAATCTCAAATCCCTTTAATTTCCAATAATGGTAATTATGGAAATGGTAATGGTGAATTGAAATATTTCAAAATATGTTTGACAGAGAAAGAATTTCATTGGGCCGTATTCATACCTCACTTTTAAGCTAAAAGCGCTATTAGCAGTGGCGCCGAACTCTTAAAAAGTTACTATGGCGAACAAAATTTCAGACCCCCTCCCCCTATTGCTACGCTACGGTCGGGCCTGGGGGCCTAAGAGCCCCTCGTGCAGTTGGCGCCGCAGACGAAATTTTTTCAGAATAATAATAATATTAACAATAATAAGCAAAAAAGGGAAGCTGCTGACCAAATTGTCCATAGATTTCATTATCTTTTGCACAAAAATCGAAAGTTTTTTGTGAGATCGTAAGATCGTGAGGTTTCCCTAGTCCATTTAGTTGGCTGTTCCAATGTTCCAATACCGTATGATCAAAACCTTTTTGCCTCCAGTCTAGAGTGCTATGAAATTATTATTCCATATGTGTATCAAAGGTTGGCCGTAATCGAGGCCATAATGACTGAATCAACTGTTGAATGCCAGTATCGGTCTCTAATAATGTTACAAACCGAATAAGAAGTTTTTCATTATCAAAAGTTATTTTCGAAATGGCACAAAATTGGAAAACGGAGAGTGGTCGTATTCCCTACCGACATGTATTGGAGATTGCCAAACAACATGCAGTTGTCACTTTGAGGTGAATTGCAGGACATACTACTACCAACAATTGAAAAAGGCAAAAATATAAGTCATAGCACTCTTGAAGTAAAATGGTTTTGATCATACGGTACCTATACCTAGGTACATCGTAAATAACTGTCATTTAGATTCAAAGTGCCTAATAATCCTGATATCCAATGATTTGCTACGTGAATCTCTCTCCCTCTTCTTTTCCTCCTTTCTTCTCCTTTTTTCCTTTTTTTCCTCCAGACCCCCCCCCTCATTTTGAGGTATGGCGAGCGCCACAAAATAAGGTCTATTCGGCGCCACTGGCTATTAGGGCGATGCGCATTTAGGATCATTTCTCATATTTCAGTGTTCAAAAATACAAATTCACTCGCAAATTAATTGCAATTAAGTACATACAATCGCTCCCAATCGCAATAATGTATTTTTGAACACTGAAATATGAGAAATGCCCCTAAATGCGCATCGCTCTAATAGCGCTTTTAGCTTAAAAGCGAAGTATGAATACGGCCCATTGCCTTTAATTCGATATATCACAGTAGGGTGGGGCAGGGTATCACACATATCGAAATAGGATAGGGTGGGAGCAAAGGGGTTGAAGATAGAAGTTTGACAATGTGTGTCCTAGATGTCCCCCTCAAAATTAAAATCGACCCGTTTCGACGTTTTCCTGAAAAAAAAAAATTGGCGGTGAGAAATCTGGGGTGGGTCCTTTTTGAAAAATCACACTGTATGTTTAAAATCATAATAAAGGCAAAATTATTTGGAGTTCCTGTAGAACATTTTTCCACATCTTATCAACGAAATTACAAGGAAAAGTAGACAGCATTTTACGATTTTTGTGCACGATGGGGCTTTCGCTCATCGTGCAGTTCGAGTTGTCGAGTTCTTGCACGGAACGTACGGCCAATGGATTGGGACTGGTAGAATTGTGGTTGAGCAACAAGTAAATTGGCCTGCTAGATTTCCGGATCTCAATCCGTTGGATTACTTCCTAATAGGAATATATGAAAAACTTCATACATGCCTATGAAATTCGGACCACCAGAAGAAATATATTTGAAAATTGAAGAGGCTTTTGCAAGAGTCAATGGCGATATAATTGTAGCCACCGTTGTTGACCTTCACCGGAGAGCAATTATTTGTCTGGAACAGAAATGTGGCCATTTTGAGCACATACTCTGAATTTTCTTCTATTTTATTTCTTCAATTATCATTATTGCTGGTACTTAACCTATCGATAAGTAAATTATTGTTAACTTCAACCATGTTTTGATTTTTCTTTCAATATTCAACATAAGATAGTACCTATCATGGAGTGCAGTGATGTTGTTAGGTTTCTTCATCAGCACCTTCAGCGCATAATATGAAAAATACGTTTTTTTGCAATTATGTCATATTTGCATCAGATTTTGATAGGATTGTTATATACCGCGTGATCATTTAAAAACCATCCATCTGCAATAACTCCCGATTCCTAGTAAAGATGTCTTCGAGCAAAAACAGGTCGATTTTTATATCGAGGGGGACATCTAAAACATATCTAATATTGGCAAATTTCTATCTTCAGCCCCTTCGCCACCACCTACCCCCACTTTGAAATTTCAAATGACACTACCTACTTTGCGATACATCAAATTGAAAAGATTTTAACCTTACACCCCCCACTTCCTAAAATCCTCGTGAGTGTCCAATTTAATATCCTTGACCTCTCAATTCTCTTCAATGCAGTCAACGTCATCTTGCACCAGCATCAAGGTAGAGAATTTTCTGTGGAATAAGTGCCATCCAAGTTCACCCCTTCGCTCCCCACCCCATCTTCAAAATCTAAAATGATATTTTCTATTTTGTGATACATCAAATTGAAGGGAATTGAATAAATTATCTTCCTTCCCTTCTCGTCTCTCTCTCTCCATATGCCTTTGACTTTGCAATTTTGTATTTTGGTAAGCCCTTCCACATCTTGCTTGTGATTGTTAATCTGTATGTTCATTTTTAGCCTGATGAAGCCCTAAATTAGGGCGAAACGTTGCATTATACGACTATAATTCATAAATAGTTTGATTTCGTCGTTCTGTATCCTCAAATAAAGCGCCATTGTGTCAATTAAGAAGGACAAAGAAACAGATCAAAATCTCTTCCTGAACAAAATATTTTCGAAATTCTCAAAACACCATTTTCTCTCCTAAAATACTCCGAATGTCTAATTTAATGAGGGAGGAGTTGAAAATTTTGAAAAAATTGTTTCAAGAAATAAAAGTAAATTCCCTTTAATTTGATGTATCACAAAGTAGGTGGTGTCTTGTCAAATTTTGAAGTTGCGGTGGGGAACAGCAAAGGGGTGAAATTGGCTAGCACTTTTCCCACTGAAAATTCTTTTCTTTGATGCTATCTAGGATGACGTTGACTAAATTAGAGAGAATTGAGGGGTCCAGAAGATGAATTAGGACACTTGGAGAATTTTAGGGAGAAGGGGGGTAAAGGTTAAAAATTTGAGGAATCTTCGAGGGAATCATTTTTCAGAAAAAGAATTTCATTCTCTTCAATTCAATGTAGGTATGGCAAGGTAGGTGGTGTCATTTGAAGTTTCAAAGTTGAGGTAAGTGGGGGCGACGATGCTCAAGATAGAAATTCGTCAATGTATGATCTCCCCCTTGAATAAAAATCGACCTGTTTTTGCGCAAAGAAATATTCACTAGGAATCGGGAGTTGCAAGTAGATAGTTTTCAAATGATCACCCGGTATACATACGTATTTGGGAAGATAATTTTTTGCTTCATCATAATTCCTAAAAAATTCAACATGGCCGCCATAAGAAAAAAAAATACTATCGCTTGTCAAAAGTGATTTGACATTTTTAAATTTTGATCTCGGGAATAGAAAGAGAACCATTTATGGGCACAAACCAAAATTGAAACTTGAACTACGCACAAATTACTACGTCGTTCCAAAAAATTTTATATTTTTTCAATTTGATGTAAATTTAGATTACTACAATGAATTTGTTGTTTGAAGTGTCCGTTCACACTATCCTTCGACTTTAAGTCCGTGGTTTTGCAAGATACTGGATAATTCACATGGATTTTGTACAGGGTGTTCATAATAAGACACATGTGCAAAATTTCTGAATCGTCAAGAAGCTCCCGCTCAAAAAAGAATTTTTTTCTCTTGAATTTTTACCACAACGAAGACGAGGTAGGCCTCAAAGTACAGGGTGTTGTTTGAATTCACTGCTTATATTCTTTATCTACGGGTGAGCACAAAGAAATCATCTTTTTGGTTTTGCATGGATAACTTTTTTCGTCGTTGACCGATTTTAAAAATTTGCGGCTCATATTGCAGCTAAAACTATAGGTAAAAAGACCTGAGGATCAGAATTGACTCGAGACAAACATTCAGAATCAAGTGTTCAATAAAAGCTGGCCCAAATCTCGAACGCCGTCTGTAGCTCGTTTGGGAGAAGGATTAGCTAAATGTCAATTTTCTTTCGAATAAATCATTTATTCTGAATACATTGAGGTTTTTCTTGCTTGTCCAAGCCAAAAAATGTAGGTGAAGGAGTCCAATTACAACTGCATGTTCAAGAAGGAGAAACAGCCCCTTGATCACCTTAAATTGGTCGTAACCAAGATTACAAAAATCAAAACAATGAGTAATGGACAAACCAGTTTAGGTAATTCATTGTTTTATTTTCGTAGTGTTGATTACGATCAATTTCAGGTGAACAAGGGACTGTTTCTCCTCCTTGATCATGCAGTTGTAAATGAATTTATTTTCATACACAGTTCTTGGCTGGGACAAGAACGAAAGACCCTATTGTATTCAGAATAAATGATTTTATTCGAAAGAAACGTGGCTATTAGCAAATCCTTCTCCTAAACGGGGTGTCGACGGCGTTTAAAATTTGGGCCACATTTCATTGAACTCTTAGCTTTGAATGTTTGTCTTGAGTCTTCTGATCCCCAGGTCTTTTTACCTATAGTTGCAGTTCAATACGAGCCGCAAATTTTCAAAATCGGTCAACGAGGAAAAAAGTTATTTATGCAAAACCAAAAAGGTGATTTTTTTGTGCTCACCCTGTCAATAAAGGAGATAAGCAGATAATTCAAAGACCACACTGTACTTTGAGGCCTACCTCGTCTTCTTTATGGTAAAAATTCAAGAGAAAAAAATTCTTTTCCGCACGGAAGCTTCTTGGCGATTCGGAAATTTTGCACTGTTTTATTGTGAACACCCTGTACAAAATTTATGTAAATTATCTAGTGTCTGGCAAAACCACGGACTGAAAGCCAAAGAATCAAGTCAACGGACACTTCAAACAGAATGCAAATTCATTGTAGTAATCCAAATTTACATCAAATTGAAAAAAAGGAAATTTTTTTGGAACGACATATTGATTTGTGCGTAGTTTATATTACGAAAAATAGCTGATTTATGAGCAAAATAAGAAAAATGCAGGGTTTTTTTAATCGACTTATTCAACGAGGCGACATTCAGCTATTAGCTGCTCTGCCATGCAACCTCGGGGACAGAACAAAATATCCATGGATGTAGCGGGATTCGAACCCGCACAGCGCAGCGCGAGTGGGTCAACTTGCCATCACCTATACCACTCGGCCACGACCGATTTTCAGTTTTTCCAGGATATTTCATGAACGGTTCCAGCTAGTCCCCATTTATTATTGTCGTAAAATTGCGCATTTCATTAGGTTTGTTCCATCAAGATGTTTCAAACTAGTCAGAGCCAATAAGAAGCGAGACATACAGTTTGCAAACTGATTTGGGCGCTTCTCATTGGCTCTGACTAGTGTGAGATTTCTGATGGAACAAACCTTTTATGTAATTCAACAGACTCTGTATCTCCTAATTCCTACTGTTGATACCATCAATGGTGAGCCGAATTATCGCGGACAGCCTGTGCTTTGTGCTTCGGCACCGTAAAAAAAAAATGAAATTCACATCAACGTCGTGGTTGATGTGCACAAATGAAGAGGGAAAACCCATTGGCTACTTTTCCTCATATAGAAAATATATTACTTGAAATGCCAGACATATTAGGTTACGGCATAGAGCTCTGTATAACATTGACGGTGCTCTGGGAATATCCGCCGTATTATGGTTCGACAAATTGTTGTGCGTTTGAACCCTAAACTTCGAGGGAGTTGGAGTTAATACACATCCGGGTGCACATGTGAAATGACGGCCGAGATACGACACAACAAAACAAACCACCTGTTGGATTGTTGTATATTCGCTGTGGTGGTTGTGAAACACACACAACCGAATACCACACAGCCCAGGAACGAAATAAATTTTATATTTATATCGAAATTCTAATTCCCGCATAACTGTCATGCGACAGCGCCATCCCATCTCCTATTTATACATTTCCCCGATATATTGGGACATTTATTCTATTCAATTCCTTTCACTTTTCCGTCGATAACGATTATTGCCGTTTATGTGGATGCCTCGGCATTCTTTATGTGTTTTTTTAAATGTTTGCAACCCCCGTGTTTTCGCCGGGAGATGAGACACAAAATAAAAGGCGATTAACGCTGTTATTACGAGTTTTTAAAGAACGGTTTACGGTCTTTATTTACAAAGACCACGACAACATAAACCGATGCGCGTATATTTAGAATCCAGTTTGTAAATATCCCATGTGTTTATTCGATCCATCCTGCATAAAATGGCGTATATTAACGTCGGCTTACACCGAGGAAAAATTACGTAACCCCGATATATCAACGCAAACGTACCCGGTATGTTCTTGGACTGTACTGGATGCGCACACACAACTCTCGGCAAATTTAGCAGGTACTTGCCATTGCGATTTATTGCGTAATTCACACTTGTGATGGTTGGCGGTTGTGCCATAGGTGCTTTGTTTAGCCGCAGAAGGAGCCGTTAGGAAAACATTTGCTGAAAACTGGCCGGCGATGCCGGCAGAGCGCAAAGCAAAAGGCAAATAACCGAAATGTGACACACGGCGGGAATTTCTTGAATGACACGCGGGGATTTATTTGGCTCTGATGATGGTGCACAGGAGCAAAACATTTTCAAAAGCGGCAAAAACTATTCATATCTATGAAGGTAATGGACAATTATTTTCATTGCATTGCGTTTTGCATAATGCAAAGCGCTCGATGCCCGGTGGCTCGGTGGGCACCGGAGGTCGTGCGTTTAGATCCCAACCGGGAACCGGGCCAGATAGATTCTTTTCATGCTCTATCAGTCTATTCACTTGGTGCTTTGACGTTGACGTGCACCACTACCGAAGTCACGTCAGGAAAAGAAGTGTAAAACTTGAAGGGCCGTTCAGAGCTGGCCTTAGCAATTTTGGCGCCCCGGGCAAGAATTCGAAACCGCCGCCCTCACATTGGATCCGTGAGCGAAGCGAGCGAAAATTAAGTATTTTTCTTGCAATAATGGAGTTTAGGCCGCTACTGGGGCCGTTGAAAAAAGAGCGCTATTAAATGCGCTCACTAAAGGGAAAGTCCCAGACTCCCAGCTTCCGATTACAGGGTGCTCAATGCTCATGCCCAAGGCTGTATTATCAGCAGGCCAAAATTATTTTGGGGAATTCTCCCTCAAAAATGAAGATGAAAGCTCCGTTTTTTTATACGGTGTAGTGATAGCCAGTTCCACCAGCGAATTTAATCATTGTTAGCTAATTAAGGCATTTTCTCTGATGGATTCTAGATCAGTGCTGGTTGAATGACTATGGAAAATGCATACAAGCTGTTGTGGTCTAAACATTTTCCCACAATATTTCGTGAAACTTGTGTTTCCAGTGGTCACTAAGCCAATATTCACCAGAGAAAATCTCTCAATTAGCTAACAATGATTAAATTCGCTGGTGGAATTGGCTCTTATTAGTGTATTAAAAAACCTAATACAGAGCGTTTTCTCAATTTTGTGAGAATTTTTTTTCTTGTTGACAGCTTCTCTCAAAAAACGGCTCTGTGTACAATTTTCTACGTTTCTCAAAATTATAAAACAGTTGATAATTTTTTCGTTAGTTAGAAAATGTCCCAGCAATCCTTTAGAAACTTTTCTAGTGTTTTAGGAGGCTATTGGGCTTTTAAAAAAATGTGGGGTAATCTAAAGGGGAACAAGATGGACAAACATTTGATGGAATCCCATCAAAATCTCTATATATCTTTATTTTTTAGGAGAAATATTGATACCCTGCGTATAAAGCCCTGAGAACGGAGGTTAATTAGTGAAATCAGCCGTTGCGAAATCAAGTTCTACGGGCTATTCCTTGACAGAAATTCATCATTCAGGTCTCTTTTAGTAGGACCGCTACATGAAAAGTTGCTGCACTTCATGTTAGAGCTATGAAATTTGGCACTTTTTAAGGGAACGATTTGGAACAATTCTATCCGAGGCCGAGATACCCACGAAAATTATCGCTACATCCAAAATGGCGGCCGTTTTCCAAAATGGCGTCTTGCATACGTGAATTGATTGTATTCTAGGCAGCCAGGAGATACACTACACTTTATGTTCAAGGTATGAAACTCGCTACATTCTTGTGGGAAACTGTTCGAAACAATTTTGTCCGAGGTACCAATCAGATTATGGCTGCGTCCAAAATGGTGGTCGTTTTCCAATATGGCGGCTTGCATATATGAGAATCTCGTATTCGTCCGATCATATCCCGCAGGATGTCGATTCTCATATTTTCAACTATTCTGAAACTGATGGTAAACACAAAAATCTTGACAGATGCCTAATTTTCCGTATACAGTCATTTCAAATGAAAAGATGGGCCTAAGTATCAAAGTATCAAGCCCTTGACACGGCGTTACTTTTCTGTGGCATCTCGCGTCAGCACCCTACACGTGGAAGAATGAGCATCTGTCACGATTTTTGTGGTTACAGTCAGTTTTAATCTATGAGAATCAACATCCTGCGGGATTTAATTAGACGAATACGAGATTCTCACATGTAGGCCGTCATATTGAAAAACGACCGCCATTTTGGACCCGGCGATAATTTTGATTGGCACCTCGGGCAGAAGTGTTTCAAACAGTTCTCCAAAAAGAGTGTAGCAAGTTTCATACCTCTCTAACATGAAGTGTGGTGTATGTCCTGGCTGCCTAAAATACTGTCTTCGCGATTTAGATTTATTCATTTTTGAGATATTATTTGGCATGAAACCCATAAGTGTCACACATTTATGCGATCAGTATGGAAAGATTGGAAAGCTACATAGACTACAATAATAAATTACAGGTGTCGCCATAATTGAAAAAAAATTTGAACATCCTGTATATTATGAGATATAGAGATATATAATGAACATATTCGACAGCTGCGGGAAAAATTGTGGAGGATTAGTTTTTGTTTTTTCAAAATACCTCCAAGAAGAAAGAAGAAGCGTTTGGTGGAGGGGGGGGGTTCACCTCGCGCGATCACCCTGTATGAAGAAAATTGAGCATCTGTCACAATTACTGTGGTTACCGACAGTATAAGAATAGCTAGTGCGTGGAAATCGACATCCTGCGGTATACAATGGGGCGAATATGACATTTTCACAAACTCAAGTCGCCATTTTGGAAAACGGCCACCATTTTGGATGCAGCGATAATTTTTGTGGGTACCTCGGACAGAACTGTTGCAAATAATTCCTTGAAAAAGTCTACCAAATTTTATAGCTCTAACATGAGGTGCAGTATATCAATTTGTTTTGTCGCGTAGCGGCTCTACTATATGAAAAGCTATAAGGATGTACTTTGGTTTGAGCTCATTGGCATTCCCAAAATCCAAAAAAGATTCTTCCAAATTTGAAAAAAAAATTGACTCTTTTTGGATTTTGGAAATGCCAATGGGCTCACACCAAGGAAAATCCTTGTAGCTTATCAAAGAGACCTGAATGATGAATTTCTGTCTAGGAATAAGCCCGTAGCACTTGATTTCGCAACGGCTGATTTCACCAATAGGCGAAATTCAGTGCCATTTCTGCGCTGGCGCAACCACGCTAGGAGATTTGAGAATAGTGCCGTATGCTAACACATGTAAAAAGCGTAGTTTCAACATTGTATATTATTGAAACAGCTGGAAATGAAACTTTCAAATAAGCTATGGAAAAAAACGTGTTTCTTGATCTTTCATTGTGTACAAGACCAGCAATGATGGATCAGTTTTAGATACACAAAGAGCGAAAATATGGTGACGTGTTTATCAGTTGGTGTGTTTTTGAAAATACCGCCCTACTTCTAGTATTCTTCTCTGCCTTACGGTTGCCGTCCTGTCTGTCAATGGCATAAAACTGCATGTAAACAAATGGTAACTAAAATTTTATCGGGTTATATGTATAATATATCAGAGGTTTTGTGTTTTTGTTTTTTTTTTTTTTTCAAAAATGACAGGCAGTTTGTTGAGTGCCTGGCTGCAAAAACCGTACGAAAAGAACATTACAGTTCCATTTCATGTGTTCCCAAAAAACATCACCTTCTAGGCAACCAGTTATACACTGAAAACGGCTTTTTCGTTCTTTTCGGAGCACTATACGCGCGGAATTAATTTTTTCGACAGCAATGCACATGGACAACATCATTCCGCATAATCTAGCATGGAAATCAGGAGTTTCTTGTCATCTATTTTCCTTTGTTAAATCGATGGCTGAAAATCTGCAGGTTTTGACTTTTCCTAGCTCGCGCAGACGCATGAGTTCTATCCCCTAGCTTTGCGAACCTACAGCGCAAGTCGTGCCTTTGAATATCGCATATTCAATTCCGTCCTGAACTTTACTCTGAGTCAGTTGCTAAGCAACTGTGGTCATGCCATTGGCTGTGTCATAGTAACTAAGATTAAAGTTTACTCGCTCATAAAGCTTTTGGTGGAATCCGCAGTAAATGACGTAAGGCATGCAAGATTCGTAGGGTATGATACGCATGCACGCACGCGCGATCGAGTACATAAAGTGAGTAGTGAGGGTAATGAGCGCGGTCCGGGTTGAAAACTTCAGAACAAGCCAACAAGGAATGCCAGCATCGCCAGCCAGAGGACAGCGTGAGACGGCGTCTGCACTTTATGTATCCTTAATTCTATTTTGAATAATGCTGAGGGCCTTTCCGAAACTAAAACTATAAATTCTCGCTGGAACGAGTGCTTAATATAATAGATTTAGTCAAGACCGGGGCGCGCCGCGCCCGCCGCCGTCGAACAAAAACTCCATAATACAGACCGTTTAAAAGTTTCCCGTACGTACAGAACGTGGAAACTCGAAACGCCCCTGGATGTAAAAAATCGTTTAGCCGAAGTTTTCGCACATAAACCGTCATCATAGTTATTTCCTCGGTGCTTACATCTATTAATTCCTCACACGCACGCTTCGGCCCGAGACACAGCAGCTAACAGCGGGCTGGATGCTTGATGCGTCGCGGCGCCTCCCGACGCGCATTGACAAAGCCTACTCCCACTTCAAGTGCGTGGTTGAACGCTCGCTCTTCTCCCAACGGCCTCGACGTGAGCCATGTAAACGATCGGTCTGTCAAAAATGCCGCTATTGTAAGGCTCGCCGCACAGTGGTCGGAAAATCAAAAAAACGCGCAGAAATTCATTTTTTGAAGATTTTTTTTTGACAACTTTGGCATTGGAATACTATAGCAGAATGTTTGGACTACTATTTGCCCGAAAACTGCAATTGTTGAAGGAATATTAATACCTGAAACCCAGCCCTGAACTTGACTCACTTGCAGTATTGAAGAGCCCCTTCGTTAATGAGCGTCAAATGCCGACTTTCTTCCTGGCATAACATAAAAGACGACTCTTTATAAGAATAGCAACAGTTACCACTAAAATCCGTGAGGTTTTCTCTATGAGAAATCATTAATGAAGTTCACTATTAACACAGTCAAGATGAACTAGTGATTTTTTTAAGAAGGCTGGTAAAAAATCAAAATTAATGTGAAGTTCGTAATTCAAGAAGACTTTTCTTCTAACTCCCACCGAATCCCGCCCAATAATTAACACCATGTTATACCCTAATGTTTCAGCTACAAAATGCAATAAAAAGTTTTTGCTACTTTTTGCTACTTTGGCCTCTGGGTCACTTTTTAGGCAAAATTGCACATCAAAATAACAAAATTACTGTAAATTTTGTATTTAGATGAGACTTCCTTCTCAACTCCTGCTAAATCCCATCCTATACTATAATTGATAGCGGGTCACATTCTAATGTTTCAGGTGCAGAATGCAATGAAAAGTTTTCGCTTCTTTTTGATACTTTGGCCTCTGGGTCCCTTTTCAGGCAAAATTTCACATTATAATAACAAAATTATTGTACATTTTTTGTATCCAATGAGGCTTTCTTTTCAACTCTCGCCGAATCCCACCCTATAATTTATACCATGTTATAGCCTAATGCTTGAGCTACAAAATGCAATAAAAAGTTTTTGCTATTTTTTGCTACTTTAGCTTCTAGGTCCCTTTTCAGGCAAAATTTCACATTTAAATAACAAAATTACTGTAAATTTTGTATCACTGAGGATTTCTTTTCAACTTTACCCAAATCCCACCCTATAATTGATATACCATGTTATACCCTAATGTTCTATCTACAAAATGCAATGAACAGTTTTTGCTACTTTTCACTACTTCGGCCGCAAGGTCCCTTTTCAAGCCAAATCGCCTATAATGGGAAAACTAATTGAAAATTCCAGGCAGTCTTCTTTCTGGGTTAGGACTTCACATCACTAATCACCTCATTCATGATTAAAGTGGTAACTGGATGCGAAACTGCCCTCGGGTCTCCCCGCAATAATGCTCATAAAGTATTTTTTAATCAATTATGCTCATATTGATAGAAATTAAGAAAAAGCACCAATACTAACTGGTTAGGTTGGTGCATCATAAATAGCTAAAATTGGGCCCAAGACTTGACCAACAAGTTGATTCATGGACAGTTTTGGAAATTTTGGTCGGCTTTTTGAAATTTCATCTCCTGTCCTATATCCCCAATTTTGATGAAGCATGATTTCAAATATCTCTTCCTAGAATGTCTTTGTCTATAATCACTTATTCTGAGAGTTTCGTGAACTTTTGTTGTTTTTCTAAATTCCACCCCTATCGCTACCCCTATTCTGAGAAGAGATTTTTCTCTAAAATTCTTCCTAAAAAATGCGGGACCAGTGTCCACTGATTTTAATGAATTCAAAAATGTTTATCACTTTTTCGACATTTTCCCCCTTGTTTCATCCCCTATTTTGATGTTAGGTTTTCTCCATAATTTTTCTCAAGAATATGTCTATCCGTTGTCTACTCCTTCTGAAAGTTTTTGTAAATTTTTGTCGTTATTTCGGAATTCCACTTCTATCACTACCCCTATTCTGAAGGTAATTTTTTCGTAAGTTTTCCCTTAGAACGTGTACTCTTCTGTCTACTGATTCTAATATTATTAAAAAAATTGTGTTTTTTTTTGTTATTTCACCCCGTTCCATCCCCTATTTTAATGTTGGATTTTTAAAAATAATTTTCTCAACAAGATCTACCCGTTGTCTACTTGTTCTGAGAGTTTCGAAAATTTCAGGCATTTCTTCAACATTTCACCCCCTGTTACAACCCCTAATCTGAATATGGATTTTTTCCAGTATTTTTCCCAAAAGTATCTATATATTAGTTATTCATTCTGGAAGTCTCAGAATTTCTGCGCGTTTTTTCTATTTTCCGACCACTGTGCGCCGGTTCGATTGCAGCGCAAAAGTAAGACCTGAAATTCATACGAACCGCTTCCCGGGAAGGCCAGCGATGGTTGAGCGCCACCGGGATGCAAGCGTTCGGTTCTCTTTTGGGAGCTTTCGCACGCGCCAAGTAGCTCTGCTCACGTAGCGCCAGATTATCGCCGCTGATACTAACAATATAATATATAATAAACGTTTGCCTTTAAATTCTCATTCAGACGTTGCCGTTTCCCGCAAGGACTGAGAAAGAAATTATACCGAAGTTAGGGACGAGACAAGGACGGCAGTCTTTGTCCCCGGCTGCGAAATAAACCGTTTCGTTTATTATCTCGAGCAATTATACTTACCTACAATTACAGGCAAATTACAAACTACTGCAAAGATTCGTGCAGAAACCGCGTGCTCGTTTTCCTGGAGTTCGCTTCCCCATTTACGGGGGTAAACGGGATAAAGCGCGGCAGAGGCCCCTCGGCCCAATATACAATACGTTAGCACTATTACTCCGCCGGTCTCCCCCATTCCATACTTAGGGACATCCAAGAGTCTGGACCGCTTCCACCTTGCTTTTGCTTTACTTGCACCGGAACTTATTCATAAAATGATTTACGAATCAATTTCGATTTTATTACCAGCGCGCGATTTTTTAGCAAATTTTATCCCCAAACGCGTGATATAAATCATACCAATGTCTGTTGCCCCATAAAGCACACACAGTTATCAAAATAACAACTACAGAAGTGACTCGGATGGGGTAGGTTTGAAAGCAGCGCAATTATCTGTGCAGACTGCAGATGCAAGTCATCATTCCAATTATGTACTATGTATGGGATACTCATGGGATACTCACTCGTATCGATTCGATACCATAATATGAAATGATGTCAAGAATTATACAAATTTTTGTGATGTATAAACTACGCAATAATTATTTCTTCGTTCCTCAAAATTTTGTTTCTTCTACAAATCTGTATTATACCACTATTATTATTTCTTCAGAGGTTGATTCCATCAGGTTCCATTTAGTGATGAGCATAAATGGTCTTGGTCTTGCAAAATTACAAGACCAAGACCAAGACTACCCTTGCGGGAGCAAGACCAAGACTAAGACCAAGACTAAGTCTGCAATCTGCAAGACTTGTGCAAGAACAAGACTCACTTGCAAGAGTCTTGTCGGTTGTCGGTCTTGTACTTTTTTGCACTGCCTGAAATTTAATATTGAGAAAATTTAAAATAACAAGCTTCAGAGCGGTGGCTAGCAAAATAGCGCCGCAGGCGGGGGAGGAGGGGTTCACTCCCCTCCTTCTTCCGAATGTCAACAAAAAAATAGAGCCTCACCCAAATAAAATTTGGTGTAAAGACAATTTTATTTTGCAAGAAAATCGCGGGGAATATTTTTTATCAGCGAGCCCCGGCTCACATCAGTTGAACTATCAATAAAAATGCAATTTCTAGAAAATGTAGGAATCAATATGGATTGTTTATTATGTTGGCGAAGTACCGTATGATCAAAAACTTTTCTACTTGCGGTAGGCTGTGGCCTGGCCAAAATCAGCCTCGTTTGCCTGCCAATGACCTAATGACCATCAGAGTGGTGGAAGCACGCCGTCAATCGGTTACGAAATTCGTGTTCGTATTGGCGAGTTTCAAGATCGAATACGCCATCTGACGGCCAACGTGTAAACGACGTTTGTGCACGGATCAACTGCAGATTTGTGTGGGCTCTTATGAGCGTTACGGTGTTTGGAGACTTCATTTGATTCCATCTGACTTAACGCGGCGTTAATTTTTTCCAACAAAGTACGTGAGCCACGCACGTTTCATTATCTTGAATATATCAGGTGTCGTCGATTGCAAAAGCATTACATTTTTAAATAAGAGTGGCACGTGTACGACGACTGGCAAGCAAAAGTGGCATAGAATGGAAGGTGGCAAGATAGATAGTGACAAAAAGTGGTGGAGAATTAGTTGTGTTTCCGAGTGCGAGTCGCGCTGTGGAAAGCGGAAAAAGGAAGAGTTACATTTTCACCGTTTCCCGTCGAAAGCGAAAGACGCAAGTTGGGTAGTCAAAATGACAAACAAACTCGGCACTGTGGAAAATATGACTACGAGAAAAGCCTGGGAAGTGTCGCTGAAAATGGGAACTTTATATGGCTACATCGAAGAAGCACAGCTGCGATATTTTTGCATGTCCCGGACTGGCCTGCTTTGCAAGTGCATTTTGAACTTTGAACGTTCCAATTTCACAGGAACTGCTACTACTATTTTTTTCAATTACATTCCCAGTTACCTAGTGAGGAGATTCATACAATGCGCTTGTTTGTAACTTCTTGTTTTTCTTTCTTTATTTTTCTTGTTGTTGTTCTTGTTTGTTGTTCTTCTTTTTTACTTCCCCTCCTTGCTGGGTGGTGGTCGGGGAAGTAAAATTAAGCATACAACCTGATAATAAAAATGATATTTTCAGTGGTGTAGTGGTGTGTGTTAAGTTCTTTTTGTCTCTAGAGTTATTTTTGAACCGCCTGATCGATACTGGTCAAATTTGTTGCACGTGGGGTCTCAAGTATAATGGTGGAAATAAGATTTTCACTGTGATCTGTCACTGTCAGACAGTAATGTCACTGTTGCAGAGACAGATGATTTCGATCTAACGATTTTGACTTTCGACAGCTCGTGTGGAGCTCTTTGAAAACTATTTAGAACGTGTACAAGTATGACTTATTTGTCATATGTCAACAATAAATTTTACATCGCAAGCAGCCAAATTTTATTCTTAGAAATATCCCAATTCCGATTTTTAACCTAAAAAATAACGAATTCTGACATATATGTTACAAGAATGAACGTTATTCCGACTTCTAATCTCTGAATTAGCTTAATTGCAACTTCCAATCTCAGAGTTAGCTCAATTCCGACTTTCAAACTCAAAATCACCTAAATTCTAATTTTCAAACTCAATCTCAGAATTAACCCATGATTTCGACTTTCAATCTCGTAATAATTAACTCCTTAAGTGTAAATTTACAGTTTTATAAAAAAACTCGTAAAAAAAGATCTGTGTGATGTTCGCTCTGCGCCTTCTTAGTTGAGAATACCTATGAACACGATTCTACTTACAATCATTTATTATTTCATCAAATAGAATTTGGATCGAAGAATTAGTCTACATGTTTTTATCAAGTAAGCTTGAGCACAAATTAGACGGCTTTGACTTGGAGAATTCACTGTGAACACAATTTTCGAGTTGATTGTCTGTTCCGCAACAAAATTGGCAAAACGTTTGTACCTACTTAAATGTCTGACTCAAAGCTGAAGTTATCGCTGATGCCAGAGCTTCGGGAAGCAACTGCAGAAGCTTAAGCCGATCTGCTTCCAGTAGAAAAGTGACAACCGTACAACAACTGATCAATCAATTCTGGAAGTAATATGGTATAGTACGTATCGAGGTACAGTGGCGCAGCCAGGATTTAGCCATGGGGGGGGGCTAACGAACGCGAGCGAGGCGAGCTGCGCCAAAAGCGAACCCCCCCCGGAAAAAGGGCCTTGGTCATCCTATTTTCGAGTATAATTATTGTGGTACCAATGTTACCTACCTTAAATTGAAGTAGGTATTAAAGTCAGTATTCCCCGGGTTTGCGGGGAAAATGACAGTAATAAATGATAGTAATGACATTTGCGAACTAACAGCTGCGCTGCGCGCACGTAGAAACGTCATACACGATCGTTCGGCACATACAAACGAGACGGCCGAACGCAGCTGTTCACGAAATACGGTTTTTCGTGCTTTTGTTAGATCTATCGATAGTGGCAGTCTGAACGATAATCGTTCGCTAACGAGTCGTTAGTGAACGAGAAGTTACAAAATAAGCCTGATAGGTAGGTGAGTATCCTTACTTAAGGACGGAATTATATCGGTAAAATTAGCGTTGTGGAATCAATAATTCCTGGGGGTTCATTCCTTAACAGAATCTTACCATTTAGGTCTCTCTCAAAAGCTACAAGGATGCAGTTTGGTTTGAGCCCATTGGCATTTCCAAAATCGAAAAATATCTTTTTTTATGTTTTGATAAATAATTGGTTTTTGAATTTTGGAAATGCCAATGGGCTCAAACCAAAGTGCGTCCTTGTAGCTTTCGGAAGAAACCTAAATGGTGAGATTCTGTCAAGAACTAAACCCACAGGGATTGATTCCGCAACGCTTATTATATCTTACCAATTCAACTCCGTCCTTTTAAACCGGAGGAGTTTCTCTCTCCGCACCAATTGAAAAAAAAACGCGCAATCCAATCGCAGTGCAACTCTTACACAGAGACTAATGATCTATTTTCTAAATGATAAAGAAGGTAGCACTGGAACACAATAAATTTTTATTTTGTTCAAAACTTTTAAATTGCTTCGGTGAAAAAGCGAGACTGTCTGGGGGGGGGGGCTATAGCCCCCTAGCCCCCCCCTTGGCTGCGCCACTGTCGAGGTATTCTGAAGTCGTAAAAAGGGCCATAAATAAAGATCTTGTGGCTTGCTTCAAGACTAATTCAAGACTGAATTAATATTTCTTTTCTTTTCGTTATTTCTTTCTTTCACACCAACTAATAGTACTCATCCTACTATGCGGCCACTTCGAGTCCAGTTGTGTAAAAGATAACATCCAGGGTGCACTCAGGTAGCCATTCCAAGAATTCATAAAGGACTTTCATTGTTCAGTAATAAATACTTATTAGTTTTGCTGGTAGGATTCATTTATGACCCTTTTTATGACTTCAGGATACTAGATATGTACTTATACCTACTTATATGCAAGGACCTTGGCCTTGCAGGCTACAACAAAATGTGATAATTCAAGCTTACACACTTCTTTATCTTATAAAAATCATAATACAGTGGTGTCGCGATAATACGAGTCAATTAAAACCAGGACGATCCGAATTATCAAATAATCCGGTCTACCGAATCATACCGGGTGATCATTTGAAAACTATCCACCTGCAATAACTCCCGATTCCTAGTCAATATTTCTTCGAGCAAAAACAGGTCGATTTTTATATTGAGGGGGACATCTAAAACATACATTAGCGATTTTATATCTTTAGCCCCCTCGCCCCCACCTATCACAACTTTGAAATTTCAAATGACACTACTTATTTTGCGATACATTAAATTCAACATAATTAAATTCTCTTTCTGAAAAAATATTTATGAAATTTTTAACCCCACCCCTCTTCTCCCCTAAATTCTCTGAGTATCCAATTAAATATTCTTGACCTCTCAATTCTCTTCAATGCAGTTAACGTCATCCTGCACAGCATCGAAAGAGAAGATTTTCCATGGAAAAAGTGCCACCCAAATTCACTTCTTCGCTCCCCCCTCCTCACCTTAAAAATCTAAAATGACAATACATACTTACTTTGTGATACACCAAATTAAAGGGAATTGACTTCTCTCCCCGAGCACAATTTTTTCGAAATTTTTAAAACCTCCGTTTTCCTACTAAAATACTCCAAATGCCCAGTTATATGGGAGAGGGGTTTAAAATTTCAAAAAACTTGTTTTTTAAAAAAGAATTTAATTTCCTTTAATTTTATGTATCACAAAGTGAGTGGTATTTTGCTAAATTTTAAAGTTGAGGTGGGGGAGAGCAATGGGGTCAATTTGGGTGGCACTTCTTCCACCGAAAATTCTCTCCTTTGAAGCTATTCAGGATGATTCTGACTAAACTTAAGAGAATTGAGGGGTCCAGAATATTGAAAGGGACACTCAGAGGATTTTTAGGGGGAAGGGGGGTAGAGTTAAAATTTTTGAATTTTTTTTTCTCAGAAAGAGAATTAAATTTTCTTTGATTTGATGTATCGCAAGGTCGGTAGTGTCCTTTGAAATTTTATTTTTGGGATGAATGGGGGCGAGGGGGCTGAAGATAGAAATTTGCCAATGTATGTTTTAGATGTCCCCCTCGATATAAAAATCGACCTGTTTTTGCTCGAAGAAATATTGACTAGGAATAGGGAGTTATTGCAGGTGGATAGTTTTCAAACGATCAACCGGTATTGTTTTTGAAGGTTTTTGAAGTATTGTTGAAGTTCCTACACAGTACTTAAAAGCTAACGCCTTTTCAGTGATTCCTTTCTTCAACCTTCAACTCATCAATATGGTTGACTTTCCTTGAAACTTGGAGTTTTATTAGTTCCTTTATGAAGAGACATTATGTGAAATTCTGCCTCACTACTTGCTCAGTGCAACTGAAATTACGTTGCCATCAACCCTCAGTAAAAGAAATCGGTTATAGGATTTTAAGAAAGCCAATAAAACACGACTGAAGCAATTGCGACACGGAATTTTTTTGTGGTTCCTTGAATCCCGACTACCGAATCAAGGGAAATCCGGATTACAACGTACATAATGGAAAGCTGGACCCAATCCGGACTATGGGAACATCCGGACTAACGCATGTACGGACTATCGCGACACCACTGTATAGCTGAAAATGCGCCCAGGTTTTCAGATATCGGTCAATCATGTATTCTACATTCACAATTACTTTCTCCCTAGTCCATGAAAATGGGTCAAAAACACTCGAATACAGCAAAAATTGTCATGTCAATACCGCTGAAAAATTGGGTATGACTTTCTTTTGACAAAAACTCCACTTCGATCCGACCGTCGCCGTCGGGTCAATTGTTATGAATTTTTGAAAACTACCGCAAAGCTACGGCTCGGCGCATACGGGGCCCTACAAATTTAAAAAAAGACGTGCCATAAACACTATTTAACATTTTGAAATAGCCAATACTAGGTACCTAAAGAATAATGGCTACCATTTTTTCGGTTTTTCGATAAAAAAGAATTGTTGCACTTCAAAAATAAACCCGATATTCGTCTTCGGGAGGTCGAAATCAGTTGGAAAACATTTTTTTATACATAATGACGCTTATGTGGCCGGTTTGTCTGTCTGTCTGTCTGTCTGTCTGACCGGGTAGAAATTAAGACGCTGTACTCCTCGACAATTGAAGCAAGAGCCTTGGAACTTTTTCCGATGAATAGCTGATGTTCCTAAGGCAGGCCAATGGGCACGATTTTTGTTATCCATACATTACATTACTGTTATCATCATTATTATCACAAAACAGAGATCTCCTGTGCACTTCGAAGAAGTTGAACTTCTCTTCGGGAAATAAAGCTACAGCCCTTAAGAATTGAACTTAATACGATGAATAGCTTAGGTGCTCAAGGACCAAATAGGCAGATTGAATTTCATAATTCCGCCGCCATTTTGGCTGCCATATTGAAATTTCTTATTAGTGGAACGATTGTCATGAAACTTGAAATTTATCCGTGTCTAGTACGATCATTCTTATTTTCAAGCGGAATTTCATGATTCTGCCGCTATCTTGACTACCCTGTTGAAATTTCTCATTAGTGTAACGATTTTCATGGAACTTGGAACTCACCTTTGTCTCGTATGATCATTTTAATTTTCAAGTCAAATTTCATGATTCTGCCACCATCTTGGCCGCCATATTGGAATCTCTTATAAGTGAAAGGATTTTCATGAAACTTGAAAGTTACCTTTGTCTCGTATGATCATTCTTATTTTCAAGCCGAATTTCATGATTCTGCCGAAATTTTGGCCGCCATATTGGAAATTTTTGCTCAAGATGGTAAAACCTCAATTACTTAACATCTTGCGTTCACTAATCCTTCAAAAAGGAAGTGCGCTACTGAGTCTCATGCCCATGAGGCATATTCGCTTGTTTCATTTCCGCATAATTGATCCAAATTTGGGTATTCTGCTAACCAATCCGCCATATGCTTATTTCTCAACCGATTTTCTCAAATTTGTATCAATGGCTAGCCAATTGGACGGGCTACCTTTTTCATATGAAAAAATGACCAACATATCAAAATCCAAGATGACGGAAACAATTGAAAATAGCATTTTTCATTTGTCCTCATTGCTTTTTGATAAAAATTAGCCGAAAGTCAAAACCAATGATTTTTATGAAGGAATAGACCTTCCTCGACAATTCATGACCGCAGCCAATCAAATCGGGTCATCTGCTGAGGAGCTATTGCGAGTTGAAGCGAAGCCTTCTTTCCGTTTTTCTATTCCAACAAGGACGAATAAGGCCTGTTTTCAATAATTTCTGCCATCTTGAATTTTGACATGTAGGCCATTTTCTCATCTGTAAATGGTAACCTATCTAATTGACCAGCCATTGCTATACCAAACTTTGGGAAATAAGGATATGGCGGGCAGGAATCCTAATTTTGGGTCATTTGTGCGAGACCAAGAAACCGGTAGGTAGGCTTCGCTTTAACTCGCCACAGCTCCTCAGCAGATGATCCGATTTGATTGGTTGCGGTCTTCAATTGTCAAGGAAGGTCTATTTCTTCATAATAGTTACTGGTTTTGACTTTCGGCTAATTTTTATAAAAAAGCGATGGGGTCAAAATAAATTCTATTTTCAACTGCTTCCGCCATCTTGAATTTTGATAGGTCAGTCATTTTCTCATATAAAAAAGGTAGCCTGTTCAATGGACTTTTTCAGAAGAGAGAGACAGGTGCGTGCGCGCTCGTACCGCGCAGCCGGTGGTGTCTAGCTATAACGGCGCCTAATATCTCCAAGGGAAACTGTTCATTATGAAGTGCGCGGCATCACACTGAGTACATGTGGGGGTTGTGACGTAAATCGTGCGAGAGAGACCGCCGTTATTGAAAAGGTCCATTGGCTAGCCATTGATACCAAATTTGAGAAAATCGGTTGAGAAATAAACATATGGCGGATTGGCGGGCAGCATACCTAAATTTGGGTCAATTATGCGGAAATGAAAAAAACTGAAAGTAGGCTTCGCTTCAACCCGCAATCCTTAGCAGATGATCCGATTTCATTAGTTGTGGTCTTAAATTGACAAAAAAGGTCTATTACTTCATTATACAATTTTGTTTTTGACTTTCTGGTAACTTTTATTAAAAAGCAACGAGAAAAAAGAAGGCCTTATTTTCAATTGTTTCTGCATCTTGAATTTGATATGTCGCTATGTCGGCCATTTTGAAATATGGAGATAATAGCCTATTCAATTGGCTAGCCAATGCTGAAAAGTTCCGATAGAATCGGTGGCAAAATAGAAATTTTAAAAGGAAAAATTCTGAGCACGGTTTTTTATGGCCCACCCGGTACATCACATTCGCACTATTCTGTATTCAGTGAACGATTTGCGCTTTGAATTTGTATGTGCTTGTAAACAGCTCATCCTTGGATAAAAAGGCTAATTGGGTTGTTCAATTCGTGGTCACTTAGTGGCGATAATTCAATTGGCTTTGTTTGTCACCTAGCGCCATGTTCCGCACGTTTGTTCAAACTCTTTGATGGCCCGGAGTACGGCATCAGGTATATAAATTCCCCACTGTTTTCCCTACCCCACTGTTGTATCCTACTGTTTCAAAAAACATATCAAAAAAAATCGCTGGTGGGCGCGGACAAGGTTCGGTCGTAAACAACCCTTTGATTGTGAAGTCGCAAGATAATATTTAAAATAAAGTGCCTTCGGCCTGAAACATGCGCCCAGCAGCGTGGGGATGGGGCACGACAGGAAGGAGGAGGTGATGGTTACGGTTTTAATTCGGTATAAAAATTCAGCTCAGAAGCAACAGTAGCGTAATAAAGCACTGATAAAACTTAAACAAATCAACGTAATTCGCAAACATATCCGGCCGTTCCGGGGGCAAAGCGGCTGCTGAGAACGGATGCCGGGATGCTAATTTAGCCCCCTCTCTAAAAAGGTCATTATTATTTTATAAATAGGTATCGCGAAAATTTACATCGAAAATTGGTATGGACGTAAATTCGGTGGTGCCGGGAGGGTGCGTCTATGGGACATTGTCGCTAATTTCTATGCACGGTCTGTCTTGTTCTCGGGCCGGCCGAATGGGGTGAAACAAGCTATATTTCGCGAGTGGGATGGTCTCTATTTAGCCTCCTCGTTTGGCATACACAAGACGCGCAAGGACGTGAGCGATACCGTCCGGGATACTTTACGTCTTTTAGCATAAGGGATAATAATGGTCCGGGTTCTCCCGAATCTGCGTATATTCTCCATTAATACTGCGAAGATTTCGGATTAATTTCAATCGGACAGGAACACGAGGTATATACGAGTACACTTTCAAAGTTGGAGGAGAGTGAAGGGGGAGTACGCCCACCCAAGGGAATCGGAAACAACCCTGCCTCGCCGCCCTCTTTCCCTTGGAACTTATCTTTTGGGACTAGTTAAGTGGCCTGATTTATAATTATGAATCTATATACCTGATGCCGCACGCCATGCCATCAAAGAGTTCGAATAAACGTGCGGGATGTGGCGTGAGGTGATAAAAAAAACTCAGAAAACTCTAAACTCGCAATTGAATTAGCGCCACTAAGTGACCGCAAATTAAACGACCCAATTAGCCTTTTTACCCAAGGATACGCCGTTTACACGCACACAAATTCAAGCGCGAATCGTTCATTGAATGGTGTGCATGCCATGCGGTCTATTATTATTATATACAGGGTGGCTCAACGAAAACAGAACAGAGGGGTTTTCGGACATTTCACCTCATTTTTTTGAAAAAGGCTCAGACAGGTCGATTTTTACATCGAGGGGGACATCTGAAACATACATTGGCAAATTCCTATCTTCAGCCCCCTCACCCCTACCCACCTCAACTTCAGAATTTCGAATGACACTATCTACTTTGCGATACATCAAATCAAAGAGAATCAAATTACCTTTCTGAAAAAAATATTTTCAATTTTTTTAACCCCACCCCCCATCTTTCTAAATTATTTCTCTGACTGTCCCATTTTCTATTCTCGATCGTTCAATTCTCTTCAATTCAATCAGCGTCATTCTAAATAGCATCTAAGGAGAAAATTTTCGGTGGAGAAAAGTGCTACCCAAATTCACCCCTTTCCTCTCCCCTACTCCAACTTCAAAATTTAACAGACACCACCTACCTTGTGAAACATCGAATAAAGGGTATTAATTTCTCTTTCTGAAAACAATTTTTTCCAAATTTTCAACCCCTCCCCTAATAAATTGAACATTCTGAGTATTTTAGGGAGAAATTGGCGTTTTGAAAATTCTGAAAATATTTTATTCAGAAAGAGACATCAATTCCCTACAATTTGATGCATCACAGGAAGTGTCATTTTAGATTTTGAAGTTGGGGTTGGGGAGTGAAGGGGTGAATTTGAGTGGCACTTTTTACACCGAAAATTTTCTCCCTCGATGCTGTGCGGGATGACGTTGACTGTACTGAAGAGAATTAAGAGGTCAAGAATATTACATTGGAAACTCAGACAATTTTAGTAAGTAAAGTAGTAAAGATAGAAATTTGCCAGTGTATGTTTCAGATGTCCCCCTTGGTATAAAAATCGACCTGTCCGAGATTTTTCCAAAAAAATAAGGTGAAATGCCCGAAAACACCTCTGTTCTGTTTTCGTTGGGCCATCCTGTATAGTGTATAGGTATAGTACTTTTAGCGCTACTAGCCGCACTTTGAAGCCCGTCCTTCCGTCCGACCATCTTGTAGTTGAACTCCTCTTTGGCAAATGATAGCTGATTTTCTGCGGATGGAAACAAGCACCAAAAAAACGTGAGTGCGTGACCATAGTCACCCTCGTAAGAAGTGAAACTTCTATACATATGAATCAATCAGCAAACAATGTTCGAAGAGGTGTTCTTTTCGTACTCCCGCTCCGCTTCCTCACGGTTTGTATCATCTTGTTTTTCTTATTATCAATCTTATTATTATTATTATTAGTCACTCAAAGGGCAGAGTACTTTCGACATGATTTTTTCACGATTAGACTTCTTTTATTTCTTTTCTAGCTGCGCTCGGCAGTGGAGAGCCCCACCAAATGCGGGAATGAGAAGAATCCTTCGAAATTCAACTTAATTATTATATTACCGCCCCTATGACTTGCCGCCTGCCGTACTCGCCTGCGCGCCGTAACGCACTGCACGCCTGCTAGGCCCGGCCCTGAATATACCTCCCTATCCCTATAATAAATCACATCCGCTCGAATCTATTCAAGCCAAGTCGAGAGCCATTCTTGTCGGGCCAACAGTACGACAACACGAAGAGCAGTCCAGTGTCGGCGATTAGTAAAAAATAGAACCGAACGCGGCGAACGCTGCAACAGCTTATTCTTTCATTTCCTGGGACGACGCTGGTCACCCCAAGGTCAGACAAGACAACGTTACAGCACATCGTTACAGGCGTTCGTTACAACCACTGATGCTATGAAGCAATTTCACTCCCATGTGTGATTCTGCGTTAGTGGTGTGTTGTGATCTAGGGGCGAGAATAGAAGTTTCACTTCAAAAAGTAAAAAAAATTGGTACTAACCGCTGCGGTGTAACGAAGGTGTAAATTAATGGAATACCGATTAAGGCGTTGCGGGATCAATCGCTGACAGAATTGTACCATTAAGGCCCAAATTTTGCAAAAAGACTACAATAATGAATAACAGTTTCCTACTTTTTTTGGCCGCAATCCTACATGCATACATCCAGGAATGAAATGTAGACAAAGAAATGGAGCAATTTTTGATTTCAGAATCATTTTGATTTCTTTATTACTAAGAAAGTTTTTTTTTGTCGGTCAATGTTTACCGAATGCGTATTTAAAACTGCGGTGTAAAATTTACAATCGAGGTACGTTACGAATAATTATAGATACATGCATACATTCAGGAATTAAATGTGCAGGAAGAAATGAGGAAAATTGCAGTGGAAAAAAAATTTGATTGCTCAATTTTCAAGGAATAGAAGATATCATCATTTTTGTGCGGTGAATCTATACAGGGAGCCCCGATGATTTCGCAACGGCTCGGCTGGCTGAAAAAGTTATTGAAGAACTCTTTTCAGATTAATAATGATTTGTTTCAATGTTTTCAGGTGTGATGTTTTTCGTAGGGAATTTGCCGTTAGCAATGCCTACCGGCCGGATCTTGAAACTTGAGACATGCGGACAAGTACACTTTCTTATCAAATTACAATCAAACATATAGGAAGTTATATTTGGAGAATAATTTGAAATTTATTTCAACAAAAATCCCACATCGGCACGACCCACGGGTCAGTAGTTACGAATTTTTGAAAATGACCCCAAAGCAGCGGCTTGGTGGCAATAGTATGTTACATAACAATCAACGAAAGTGATACTTTTCGTATGAGTGTGAAAAATTGCGCACGAGTGCGAGCGAGTGCTGTAATCACACGAATGCAAGAAAACACACTTTCTTGCGAGTTGTGTACACTATTTTTCCTTCGGCCGACCTATTTTCCCTGTCCAACGTCTGCTCATTGACGATCGAAATATCAAATTACTTATGTCAGCGGGCGTCACTTACCGATACCACTTACTAATATTTTATTTTCAAAGTATATTTTTGAATTTTGTATTTCCACTTTTCCATTTTTATGTAAATTAAATAAAATTAGGTACCGAAAACCAGATGAAGTCCCTCCAATTTTGAGAAATTTCACAACAACCGGCAATGCTGCTCGACATTGACAGTTGCTAGGGATTTTTATATGTTTTGTTTTGTTCAGATTCACATAGTTACTAAAACTAAACTATTTTAATCCCACTTGATTTCAGTGTCACTGATTCGGTCATCATTCTCACGCGATTTGTTTTATTTCTATTATTATTGATTACTGGAAGTTCAAGACTGTGAACAACGACCACCTACTGAGGGCGAAGAAGCATCAGTGGCATGCCCAGGAAAGTATGTGGTCCAGGGACGCCCCCCAAATGCTGAATAATGGAAAATCGTTTGCCATGGAACTGTGTCTGGCATTGAAAAGCGAAAGCAAAAGGCACTAGTGATGATATTTTTACTTTCGCGCACAGTGTTTGTAATTGGCAAGTTTCGCGTCTACAGCACCGTACAGAAAGTGACGTTTTCGTGGATGATCGTAGGAAAAAGATTATTCGTTGTTTGCTGACGCTTGGAATATTTTCCGAACGGGACGGAATGCTTGACAAAAAAGATTTCTACTCGAATGAGTAGCTAATGGTCTTGATACACAAACCAAGAAAAAGCTTGCCGAAATAACGATAAACAATTACAATAACAACATTGGAGTGTGCGACGGCGTCGCGGATTAATTGCTGAATTCACATTAGGACATGCGGAGAAGTACATGTTCTTATGAAAATGCGTTAGCACATGTACGCGGCTATATTCAGGAAATCATTTTGAACTTTGTTTTTGGCAAAAACTCCACTTCGATACGACCCCCGGGTCAATTGTTACGAATTTTTTAAAACGACCGCAAAGGTACGACTCGGCGCGGCGCAAATTGAAAATTTGTAAGAGTACACGGACGTTAGCGATTTTTCTCATCCAGGAGCCGTATTCTCTAACTCGCTATGCACTCGAACCGATAGATACCGCTATCGGTATAGCTAGGCAAGCACCATTGTGATTGGCTTTTGCCTGACTACCGATAACGATATCTGTCGGTTCGAGTGCATAGGGAGTTAGAGAATACGGCTCCTAGATAGCTGACGTCTTGCACTGTAACGTGCTTTGGCCGATTTTGTATACATAGACTGACTTCCCATTAACCTTGTATAGGCTGTTATAAACAGGTACTACAAAAATGTAAATTTTGTAAAAGTTTAAACCTGTCCCGACCAAAAAAAGTTTTTCTGCTTGGGGAAGTCGCTGTATACCGTGAAACGGTTTCCGAATTTTCCATCAATCCTAATTTTTTACAGTGTGGTCTGTAGAAAAAACAATATTTTGGGCTTCTGCGACGATAAGTTTTTTCATTACGAACCGTTTTTCAAGTTATAGGAGGGCTTATGTTGAAGGTGAAATTACCAATAAGAAGGCTGCAGGATCAAGATTGCATTGGCTTTCGAATTCAAAATAGGGGAGCCCATCAAAAGTGATTGAAAAAAGGGCTACGTTCTTAAATCTGTTGGGCGAAAAAAGCAAGTAAATTGTGACGTGTACCTATTGGAAAGAGCCATCCATGCCAAACACTTTACAAGGTAGTTTCCAGTTCAATGTGGTCTAGAATTGCTCGCGGTGGTACCTAAAGTTGACTGCTTGTTCACGAAAGTCAAATCTTTTTTCTTACCTGTGAATCTGTCGGTAACCTACTTACCGGCCTATTCTGTATCGCATAACATGCCTGTTCACAAACATTTTTCATTGCGGAACGTGAATGGGTATTCTGTAAATCGAAATCGTTGAGGAATGTTCGTTATAGTAACATATTTACCGTTTACTAATATAATTTTCGTTGCTGAACGATATTGTCAATTCTATATGCCGAACGATCCCGTTAGCAGATATTTTTTCCTTAAGCATCCGCCCGAGTTCTCCCGCCTTACCGAGTGCTCGCTATACCAAGTCCTCCGCCTTACCAAGTTCTCATTGGGGACGCGCTGTGCGCCAGGCTGCGCGCGCCGGCACCATGCAGCTTCATAGGTACATCGCAAGTTTGCGCGCCGAATCAAACAGTGTTGTAGTAGATATACGATGTCGTAATTATTGAATTGTGATAGCCTGTAGTTTCAAATTCACTCTGCTGCTATCAGCGTTGTGTGCTCTCTGTCTCTGTGTTTTTTCAGTCCTGCTTCGTTTGGTTGTAAGTGTATAGGTAATAATGGAGAATTTAATTGTACAGGTATGTAATTATACCTATACCTACAAATTATTGCAATTATATGACTTTTCCCCCATACTTAGTTCATTCCAAAACGTTTTCCTTTTACCATCGAGGAAACAAAAGCAAAGGGCAATGAAATAATACAGGGTGTTTCAAATTTGAATCGCGTCCTTCAAGGAAATGATGGTAAACTTCAAAAGAAATAGACTTTCTCGAACAACATATGTCAGAAACGAATAATAACGGAGATATAGGCGTTCAAAGTTGAACTTGAAAATCGATTTTTCGTCATAACGTGATAAGTCTGGAACTTCTCAACCGATTTTGCTCAAATTTCAATTAAAGCTCACTGAAATAAGTCTGTATCGAACAATAATAACGTGTTCCATCAACAATTTTTAGGGGCGTGGATGATGCGGGGGATGTCCCCGCTTTTTACCCCTATTTTTTCCCTTAGGTAATTTGGTAAATTGCTCATATTATTGAATTATACGTTCAATTTGGAAGAAAAAGTTACTGATGCGAAATTTTGATTAGAGGCTATTTAAGGTTAAAACTTCGGAAATCATTTTGAAAAACACCACTTTCAAGGCCTACAAATTAAAATCCAAGATAACTAATGATTTCTTTATCAAGATAGGTTTTCTAGGTGTTTCATGTTGCTAAACCATGAGTTTCTCTAAGAAACGAGAAGTTTTCAGGAAAAACATTTTTTTGGCTCATGCAAATGGATATTTTGATGTGTTTTTCAAAGTTTTGAACCCAAATATCTTGAAAACGAAGCCTCTTATCTAAATTTTTCAGGGGTAACATTTTGTTTAAAAATGAACGTAGGATTACCTCAAGAGGTAAAAAAAAAGGGCTAAAAAAGCGGAGGCATCCCCCATTATCCACGCCCCTGGAAAATTTTAATGGACCGCGTTATCTTCGTTATAGATACCGACGTACTTTAGTAAGCTTCGGTTCAAATTTGAACAAACTTGGTTGAGAAGTGTCAAAGTTATGACGAAAAATCGATTTCCAAAGTTCAACTTTGAACGCCTATATCTCCGTTATTATTCGTTTCTGACATATATTTTTTCGAAAAAGTCTACTTTTTTGACGTTTCTCGTCATTTTTTGAATGGACGCGATTCAAATCTGAAACACCCTGAATATTTTTCAAATTAAAGGGTCCAACGTGAAGCAGGAGATTTCGAGGAGTGGAAGAAAGCTTTTGAATTTGTGTCTAAAACGAAGCGGGGTAAAATTTATTTATGATATTCTGTAGCATTTCTCATTCTCAAAGTTGACCTGAAATAGTATGTATGTATGTGTTCCAATTTTTTTAGTTCCTAGAAATTTTTGAAATAAAAATGCACTGTATTTCTCTTGATAAGTTCTTCCCAACGATTTGTCACTTGATCTACCTTCGAATTTTACAAAAGAAAGTTGAGGGTGGTTGCGCTGCTAGAGGTGGGGTAAAGCAAAAACATGACCGCTGATGAAATGTGCGCAATTAAAAACAGAAATAAACTTTTGTTCTAGGAGTTTCCACAGAACTACCATGAAAGTGAGGATTGTATTCCGGTTAAAGTTTCCAGGTTTCCATCCTGTATGCAGGGTGTGTCAGTGATATTGCATAAAAATTCGGGAGGTGATTCCCCTCAAAAAAATAAATCGAAAAGTGAGAGTAACATTTTTTCCAAAATTGCTTCCTAAGGGAGTTACAGCCCCTCAAAGGTACGAAGTGAAACAGAGTTTTTAATCATTTGCTCAAGAATCGTCAAGGCAAAGAACTTCAAATTTGGTGTAGAATGGTTACTCAATTTGCAAATATTCACGCAAAATTTCAAACAAATCTGGCCAGTGGCGGCGGAGTTAGTTTTGGGGTGGGTTTACCTTTTTTCTAGCAATTCAACCTAACCCCTTATTTCGACCCCACTACAGGAAAAATCCTACAGGAAAAATGCAAGGGGCATAAAAGTTCAGTCTTGAACAAGTCTATCCAAATGTGCAAACAAAAATACAAACGGATTGCAGACATTGTTTTTATGACAGTTTAACCTACCCCAACTCTCTCTAACTTCGCCACCAAAGGCCAGATTTGTTTAAAATTTACATGCATGTACATTTGCATCGTTGAGGAACTTTCCTACACCAAATTTGAAGTTGTTCCTCTTGACGGTTCTTGAGCAAATAATTAAAAACTCTGTTTCACTTCGTACCTTTGAGGGGCTGTAACTCCCTTAGGAATTAATTTAGGAAAAAATGTTACTGCTCTTACTTTTCGACTTATTTTTTTGAAAGGAATATCACCTCCCGAAATTTTATGCAAGGTCACTGAAACACCCTTTATGTAACCAGTTATGTACAATGCAGGTTAAATATCATATTTCTTTGGAAAAAAATATAAATATTAACATACAGTCTGGTTCATCTTGGATAAAAATTCAAAATCTTTCTTCCATTCCTCGAAATCTCCTACTTCGCATTCGGTTCGTATATAAATAGTTTGAAATATACTCGTATATCATTTCATTGCCAATATGCCAATTGTTTTTGTTTCCTCGATGATAAAAGGAAAACCTACAATCGAGCTTACAACCAAACGACATCTAGGCAGGACTGAAAAAAAAAACACAGAGACAGAGAGCACACAACGCCGATAGCAACAGAGTGAATTCAAAACTACAGGCTATCACAATTCAATAATTACGACAGTCGTATATCTACTACAACACTCTGTTTGATTTGGCGCGCAAACTTGCGATGTACACGGATGCACCAATGAAGCTGCATGGTGCCGGCACGCGCAGCCTGGCGCACAGCGCGTCCTCAATGAGGACTTGGTAAGGCGGACGACTTGGTATAGCGAGCACTCGGTAAGGCGGGAGAACTCGGGCGGATGCTTAAGGAAAAAATATCTGCATCCCGTTACGAGAGTAACATGTCGCCGTACTATTTATGTTCTCAAGCGCGAAGTTTAAATCACCTGCTATGCATGTTATGGCATTTGTTGATTTGCGGTATTATGTGAAAAATAAATGCCAATGTCTTAAATCAAATTATTGAAAAAGTGGGAAGACAAAGAAGGTACATGGTGTTATATATGAGAAGGTAAATTATATATGAGACCTCCCCATCTGGAGACCTCTCAATATACATAATTTGAAAAATGAAAAACGATCCTCATACGATTTTTCCCGTGGGTTTCGAATCATGTCAGAGAAATTTTCTGTGGTATATCGCTTACAGGGTGCATAATCGATTTTTTTTCTCAAATTGGACACCTTGTAGTTTGATATGGGAACGATCTCGCTTTTCATCCTGGTTATAAAAAGCGACCTGACTTGACTAGTGTTTGGCGGTAGCCACCTCCGAAAGTTTCAAATCTAAAAAGGAGGAACTTTTTGAAAGTGGTATAGTGAACACAATGATTCTTGTCCTGTGTCTGTGACTGGGTGTTTTTGAAGAAAAAAAAGTTCGGCACGGCTGCGGTCTGCGGTTCGATCCCACCACCTTCTAGTTGACAGTCAGGTTCTTTACCAATGAGCTACCCGGTGACAGATGCGCGATCCACTTCACCTCGTGATAACGTTATCGCCTTGTTTTTGGTCTTGACAGTTCGGCATTTAAAATTGTGTTTTGGTGAATGAAAGCATGCCCGATTCATTTGAAAACCACCAATCGTTGAATGTGCATCAACCATTTCTCGTCCAGTTTAGAAATTTGGTGGATTTTCGTCGAAATAAGATCCGAAATGTCAAACGAAAAAAGCGACATCAGTTTCAGCCAAAATCAAGTTCCCGGACGGTATCTTGTGACGTCACGCATAAACTGGATGAGGCAATCTATAGTAAAACATAACGTCGACCAGCCTTGGAGTCACATTGCATCTAATTTGATCAACATATTGCATCTCAAATAAATCCCGCCACTCCCACCAGTACACGGAAGTGAGTCTGTAGGAAACCGGCAGTCGCAGCGCCATCACACACAGAGACGTTGAACTTTTACCGCGGGCGCTTCTCACAATATCTCCGCGATGGCTCGCTGCACCGACATTCAGCTGGATTACCGTCGGGGACCCACTTTTTCTACGGTTTAAGAAAAAGTGAATCTGCATAAGTGGAAAAGTTGGTTTTATGTCAAAGCCAAATGTTGTACCTATTCTAGTATGACGTTGAAATTTGCACAGACAGCACTGAATTTTAAAAAATCAGTAGCGAAAAATTTTTTTTATTCTTTATTTATTTTTTTAAACGAAAAGTAGCTATTGGATTACTCGACGGCTTTTCTAATTCAATGCAATTTTTTTCGCGTTTCTAACTCCACAGGTACTCGTGAAACCGAAGAAAAGAGTGGCGAAAATCCTTATGGGCGTATTAGCATTGTGAATCGTCAACCGCACAAGGGCGGCCAGATCTGGGGGGCGGCATTTCGGGGCAGAAATGCGTTTTTTCGATTTTTTCGCTTTTTATATTATACCTGCGCGGCCGCCCCTGAACACTTTTCAAACGGTATGATGGATAGGTACCTACCTACCTTTGAAACACGTGAATATGAAATCAGATTCTGCAAGATCCCTGCTATTAAAATATCAAATATCGATAATTATCAAAATATCAAATGTCGATAATTATCAAAATTTGATATTTTGATAATTATCGATATTTGATATTTTAATAATTATCGAAATATCGATATATTATCGATATATTTGATACATCGATATGTTTTGAAAATGATATCATTAGTTGATATATCGATATATTGATGAATTTATTGATATATCAATAGTTTTGCCCATCCCTAGTCAGGTGGGATACAGCCATAATTTTGAACAGCACAGGTACAATGTAATTTCCATTGATTAAGATATAAATGTGTATTATAAAACTTAATACAACGCGTTTTTTCAATTATGTAGAAAACAATATTTTTTCTTCCTTGTTGACAACTTTTTTCTAAAAACGGCCATGTAATCAATTTTCTGCGTCTCTCAAAAATATGAAACAGTTGATAATTTTTTTCTTTGTCAAAAAAATGTCCCAGCAATGTTTAAGAAACTTTTCCAGTGTTTTAGGGCCATTCGACTTTTGAACGAATGTGGGACAATCGAAACGGAAACAAAGGTGAACAAACATGTAATGGAATCGCATCGAAATCTCTACATCTCTTAAGCTTCATTTTTGAGAGAGAAATATTTATACCCTGCAGCCTTAGAAATATGCCCTTATTCTAATTTCCAAGGAAATGTATTGTGTTTTGGACATTATTTTAGTGATCCAATCGGCCGTGTAGTTTGGCGGCTACAAGCTAAAATGTTGTTTCATGGTGTTTTCGTAATCATTTCATCAGATTCATAACGTGGGGAGTGATACATCAAAAACAGTATGAAACGAAGCAACATTTTACATAACCAAATAAATACATAATATAGACTTTGCCGAGAACTTTGCAGTGTATGTATCACACTTGACATTTTTGTCAAAAGTTGTGTCAAAATTTACAAGAAATTCGAGCTTTTTCTCATCTAACGAAACGATTACCTACGAAAAATAAGTCTTCAGCCTCCTCTGCAGCATTCGGCTGCGCCTCATGCCTAGCAAACGACAGAGCGGCGGGCCTGAAATTACGCTCTTGTATCGAAAATAACTATTCACGTTTTGCCAACCGGGTGCAGATGTGGATGTAATTAAATGAATTGAAAAAGAAAAACTCCACGGTCGGCGATCCCCTTGCCGGATGGCATAACGAAGATAGATCTTAGCACACAATTTGATCGCAGTGGGGTCCACAAAGAAGTACGAATAGAATTATAAACAGAAAACAAGGATGTAAATATACATAGTGAGTCATGTTAGGGTGCGATAATCTAAAAAGGGTTGATCCAGTCCGTGTCGCGGCAAAGTGGAGCTACGCTCTCCGGACTCGGCATCCATCCAGTCGCCGCGGTGTAAGAGCAGTGGGCAAGAGCTTCACCGAAAGCCCGCTAAGCTTTGTAAGAATATGTAACGTGTTTGAACGAAGCGAAAATGTCGCCCGGGGGCATTTCGGCTGGCGGCCCTCGATGTGTACTCGGTCTATTGATCGGAACCATGTAAATAGGTACTGCGAAAAGTGATACGTTCAGCATACAATTCAGAGATCTCTCTGGGATCTGGATGCGTCATCATCGGACTTTCAAAACATCCAACCTTATACTCTTCTCTGTGATGATTCCGTTCCCTCTCTCGCGCGCAGAGCGGAGAGCGCCAAATCAATTTCGTGTGGCACCATAGCCGCGACAATCGCGACATTTTTCCCACGTATTAGGAAGTGCTGATTACGATTACGGTGGCAGCAGGGCCTTGGCGTTGCCTCATGCTGGGGTGGAGGGCGACGCGGTGCTCCAAACGCGGCTTTTAGGACATTGTCCCATCTTTTTGTGAGCGAGAAAAACTTTTAATTATTAGGGTCGTTTATTTATGACGAAGATAAAACCCGGTGAATTATGACTGGAAAAATATTCTTTTAGTGAATATCGGATTTTTTAATTATAACACCGGGGCGACAATTTATTGAAATTCATAACTCCCAAAGCTCACTATATAAAAGAAATATTTCATGAAACTTTAATTCATTCAATACGCCCCCCCCCCCATGCCCCAAGCGCTGTTTAATAATGATCCAGCACCATCACGCATTTCGTTGCATTCAAGGCAAGCTTTGGATGCCCCAAATTAACCAAAATTCTCCACCAAAATTTATCCCTAATCCTATAATGATATTAGTCACTGAAGCGTACAATCATTTCCATCATGAAAAGAGCAGCCTCATCCTCAATATGAAGCGATGCCTATTTGCACTACTATTTTTGCGTTTTTGAGACAACAATTATAGCTTCTTTTTTGCGCACTCACCTGATGAAGGCCAACCTCTTTTTCCACTGATTATGATAAATTTTGGTGGCTGACCTCGCAGTGAATGATGGGTTATAATGCAAAACGTTACTGATCCTTCCAAGAACCACAATGGTCATCAAATAAGGCAATGAGGTGCTGTCAAGAAAAACTCATATCAAATGACAATGTTTCTTCGGCAAACAAGAATCGCTTTATATTGAGGCTGTTTTTTTCATGATGGAATAATAAATATGATTTTTTGAGAAGGACCCACCTTCTTGTATCGCTGCATAATTTTACTTTCCCGACCCCCCACCAACAGGGAAGGGAAAGTATTGTAATCGTGCAGGAAAAAAGTTTTGAGATTTCACCGGATATATCCGTTTTGAGGTCCCCCAAGACGATTAAGACCATTTTCAGAATGATGTCTGTCTGTCTGCGTGTGCGTGTGCGTGTGTGTGTGTGTGCGCGCGCGCGTGTGTGAGTCTTGAGTATGTCTGTCTGCATGTGTAACTATCATCTTCCACGATAACTACCGAACCGTTTACTGGATCGACTTGAAATTAGGTATGCGGACATGGTTTTTCTCTGGAAAGAGCCCATTGATTTTTGGGCTGTCATCTGTCGAACGAAAGTGTCACTGTCAACAAATGCCAGAAGCTATATCTCTCGGAACTTGACTTGCAATATGTCATTTGAAAGTCCCTGGAAAACTGTATTCAGAACAGTTTGAAGTATTGCCATATCTGTCATTTGTATAATAATGAAAAATGTCAAAGTTCAAAACTTTACCATTTAATTATTCATAATCTATCCGATGGATTGGAACAAAATGCGGCAGAAAGCAACACAACAACAAAGTCAAATTAAGGCCGCAGTTGCAGTTCTCCACCATGCTCCAGTCAGGCGTTATGAGTTTTCAAAATTTCTCCTGGCCGTTGCCACCCAAGAGGGCCTCTCGCCCGTGTTTTGACTAGAATGACTCGCTTTTGCAGCAGGACTCTACTCGGAAATTCATTTCAGCTCGGGAATCGACTTGAAAAAAAAAATTCCAACTGTAATCGAAAGTACCGTATGATCAAAAACTTTTCTACTTGCGGTAGGCTGTGGCCTGGTCATTGGCAGGCAAACGAGGGTGATTTTGGCCAGGCTACAGCCCACCACAAGTAGAAAAGTTTTTGATCATACGGTAGATTGGATTGGGCGTCGTGTAGGCCTATTTTAAAAATCGACACGGTTCCGGTTTTCCGACAGTAATTTTTTCAAAATGAAATTTGCACATTCCGTGAATGTGCCCGACGTTGGCTGCCCGTATCACATTCAGTGGGAGCGCATTGAATAAGGCCACACCCGCATAAGCCGGCGACCTTTTAAAAGCCTCATGCAGAGGTTCTTCGAGGGGGACATTAACTAGCGTGTTTCCAATCTTTCCGTTGCACCTCTCTAGGCAGGGTGACTAACCTTTCAAGAAAATCAAATGAGAATAGGGGTCGGGCAATAGTTTTAAAAAAATTGAAATCCAACAATCCTTTCTGAAGTTATGAATTTTTCAAAATCGGATTCTTTTTTTTGCTAACAATGTATCTGGAAAATCAGTTGATACTTTTAGGACAAGGGCAAGAAAGGAACAATTTTACTCGCGGCATGATACTATGCCCATTCCGCTCGGCTCCTGTGGCACCCTAACGAGGATTGGTTTGGCTGCTCACAGACGAAGAAGTTGTCGTGGATGCTGCCGGTGAAAGATGACGCGAGCTGGTTTGAGTGGCAAACAACGTTTCAACTGTTTTTCGAGAAGACGTACCAAACTCACGATAAAGAACTATCGGAGAAATTATTCTTGATTTCTACTTTGAATGCCACTGCAGTTCTGTTAATTGCGTGAAGCAAAACTGTTTTCCTTTCAACAATGTCGTCTTGACCTTATCGATAGATCAAAAAACGTTTCCTTTCAGCTCATGTGCGGTCCAAGTCAGGTGACTGACAGTGTGACAGATCTTTGTTTGCGTTTCGTCTAGCCGACAAAATGGAAATGAAAAATTGGAAAACTTGAAGAAAAAAACATAAGCGCAAGAAGTCGAAACCTTGGTGAGAAACCAGAGTCCACGGGTAAGACCAGAGTGAGAAATGCAGTAACAAACAAGGGCATCCTCGAAGAGGATGAATCGAAACATTTTTTGTGTAACAAATTTTGACAAACATCCAAGTCTTATAATATTCATTAGTTCAATTATTCTTCTTTTAATGAGATTTATGGGATGTGAAATGATGAAAATCGTTTTTTTAAGCTGCTTCACGCTGACGTTTCCGTGATTCAACAAAGAGCTCTTGCCAAACATCATTTCGGCCAATTACATTCTTTCAATTTCGAAAATGTTTCAATTTTATATTTTGAAAGGAACAAATTCAAACGTAACAGAAGTGTAATGATTTTTATAAAAAGGAAATATTTCGTTAATTTTAAAGAAGCCTGTCTTCCTTAGTTTGAGAAGGATGTATAACGATCTATTAAACTTAATTCCATAAAAGACTAATGCCACAACTCTATGTCTGAACATTCTCCACCTTTGTACGTTAATTTTTGTGAAATAATCTCGTTATAGGTACATAAACTGCGCACAAAATGAAGTGACAATTTTATTTTGGGAGGTTTTTTTAAATGTTCATAACTTTTTGAAAAATGATCGGAATCTGAGAAATGCCTCATACAGGGTGATATAAAAGGGCTTGCAACGTCCTGCTCTTTTTATGCTGGCATGCACAGGAAATTTTTACGTCATCCTGTATATACGAATGTGACCGCATCTTGTAGCCTGCAGTATCTGTAACTCAGACTGTTTAGTTTTTCACTCTGCGTTGTGTATTGACGTAAATATGATTTTTCTTGTAAAAAATGCCAATTTTCAATCTGTTCAACGGCAACAATTCCATTACATTAAACTGTCACTAGCAATCCAACAGAGCTAGAGCAAGAGCAAACAATAAAAAGTCGTATCTCTGTATCTAGGCAATGGATTTTTGGCAATTGTTGGAAATCGGATCAAGGCTCAAGAAGATTGGGGCACACAAAAGGAATTTAGATTTCAGCCTGTACCATAAAAAAAATCACTGCACGAAAGTTGACTACGGACCCGAAGACGTTTCAAGTGCCCTGGAATGATCCTGTGACCGCAGGTTCATCGGGTTGACAGGTGAACATGGACATGCAGCATGCGACTCGGACGGTTGACCAATGGAGGTCATGGCCAATTTACATAATGCAGAGTAAAAAGATAGCCTGCTAGAGTTACAGATACTACAAGCTACAAAATACAGTCAATATAAGTACCTGTACCGAGTGATAGAACCATTCCTACCTGCGCCAAGTAAACAGAAACTCAGTCTTTTCCCATCACCCTGTACTCTGCTGCTCTCATTTCTCTGCTATTATTGACATCAAAATTTATGGTTCCTGAAGAGAAAACAAATCATTCCTTCTAAAGATGATTATCTTTGAATCGACAAACTGTTTCGTACACTTAATACTCTTCTATAGAATAATTTGTACTTTTACACAAGAAAAATTATATCTCCCCAAGTACACAACGTAGAGTGAAAACTAAACAGTTGTGGGTTCCAGATACTACAGGCTACAAAACGCAGTCACATTCGTATATACAGGATGACGTGAAAATTTTCCGTAAAAGATAAAAAGAGCAGTAAGTTGCTAGTCTCTTTGTATCACCCTATATGAGATATACCTTCAGTTTGAATGGCTGCTTGGATATGTATGGTTCACAAAACAGAAAAATGTATACTCACAAAAGTGCAAGCTGCTTCAGATTCCGATCATTTTTCAAAAAGTTATGGACATTTGAAAAAACCTCCCAAAATAAAATTGTTACTTCATTTTGTGCGCAGTTTATTCAAATCGCTATTGTACCTATTATTTTCAATTAACAATTACTACTGATATACAACAATTTTTTATTTGCCACTTCTATTAATCAAATTTCCCTTTCACCTTCGAAAAGGTGTTGGGATATTTGCCACTTCTACAAGACGTTATTACTTTTTTACATCTTATACACGTTTTTAAATACTGGGACTATTGCTATATATTCTGTATTCAACATCTGTATAAGGTGCACTAGTTTTATTGATAAATAAAAGCACTAAGAGCACTATCTCGTCAGCCTAAGAGAGGATTTTCATGGAAATCACTATGGCCAATCACCATCATACCATCAATAATATACAGATGGTGGCGGTCGTTAGTGTATGTTGGAAAAATGCCACTGTAGCGTAGCTTAGAAAATTGGTCAGGTCAGGTCAGGTGAGGTGGTCAGGGAGTAGGGAACCTAACTTCTCAAAATGGTTAGTTTCCATGGCACAGATTTATTTGCATTGTCAATAGGTACATACATACTTTCATATAAAAATGTATAATAAATTGACCAAAGCTCGACTGAAGCTACGAACGTGTCTTCGAGAGATCAAGATCAATTTTCTAAGCTACGCTACAGTGGCATTTTTCTAACATACACTACTTCTAACCACTGATACTAACCGGTGGATCGCAGGTTAGAAGGAGCGTGTGTTGGAAAATCACGAACGAAGAGATTGATCTTACCATGACAGTGTTTTCAGGTTCTCTAGTATATCATAACAGATCGGCCTTCGGGTATTATCGAGACACTTTCTAACAAACGCTACAAGCCCAAATTTCTAAGTTACGCTCTTTCTTACCAGTGATTTTTCTAACAAAAGGACTGTAGCCATACAGATCCAGAAGAACGCCGCTATGTTGTTTTCATAAACCATCACGTATATGGACTGGCAGGAGCATAAAAGGCGGAAACTCTTACTGCTCTGCGAATATTCGCAAAATTTCAATTGATGAGTGTCAGTTTTGGAGGGTCAACAAAACCTACAACAATTCAAATTCGACAATGTCACCGCAATTTTTTTGATGGCAACGTAACATTGAGTAGGTAACTCAAATTTTTAAGAGTTTTTTGAAACACGCTGTATCTTACCCTGTATGCTGTTATAGGCTAGGTGTCTACTCTCGAGAGCTCAATATTTTGTCAGAAATCACCATTACTTTTAATAATGAAGGCCCGCAATGCACATTTTGCTGGTGCCTTGACAAAATAATACCTATGTATGCACTTGTAAATAAGTCAACTTCTGTATTCTGGAACGCAGTTGTTTTACCGATGCATGTGGGTTAAACAGCTGACTCGTGCCCAAACTGGTGCCGGGATCCAGGTTCCAGCCCAGAACGGCTGAACGGTCTTAATTTGAACATGGCCAGCAACATCATGAAGCTGTATTGTTTGTTTGTCCACAAGATAAGTCGGCGTGGTCAGCCGCTATCGCTTCACACTCCATTTACCGAACTACAATGATTCGCCGATGGAACAATACAAATACGATGCACGCAAGTGACCATCGGAATTGACCGTCGGCCGGCCGCCTTATCTGCCAAGAAGTCATTATTCCGATGACAAAGGCCAGCACGCCATTTCTCACCGCACCATTGACAAGACGCGGACATTCCGCTACCCACATATATCTTCGTTAATTCGGGGACCGAAATCCGGAACGCAAAATCACTTTATTGCCGTGTGCGGAGCGCTGGAGTTCCGAGGGGCCTTATAATATGCCCACTGCCCACATGTACAACAGAACTCTGCGGATTGTTTTTGATGGATTGTCTTTTGCGCGTCGTGCACTTGTATACTGAAACACCACCGCATAAATACTTCTACATACATACATACATGCAAAACATCAACTTAATTCGATTTCAATCGGGCTCACATTAATTAATAGTTTCCAACTGATTATAAAAGTCATTCGCCTGTCAGGATCAAAGGAAATAAAGGAATATAATACGAATACCATTTGACCGAATTTCCGAAGATTGAAAAACAAAGCAAACAAAAACATAAACCGGATATTTATTATTTACATACAATGTGCGTTATGTATGTATTTACGTTCTACACGTTTTGTTTGTTTTCGTTAGGAGATCGACAAAATTTCACCGAACCAATTTTGAATGTTAATGCTGGCGCAGGATCTGTGATGCCATTACAACAACTAGATATAATATGCAGCAACTGAACTACGCAACACTCAATGTGTCACACTCAAAAACTTTGCCCTTTTTCTAAACAGCATACATTTTTTGGGCATGGACGATTTCATATTGGTTCGCACTGTCCGTTAGACTACTATCTTTCAGCATACTACTAAATAGATACGAAGCTCAAGACAGTTCATACAGGGTGGTATGTAAAACGTTGCAAAACTCCGATGCGTTCAACCAAGCCCTGTTTGAAGAAGAATTTTTTTAATGGACTTTTAGGCCAAATTCATGAAGATAGACCTTATAACCTTCGACTGACTTTCGAGTTTTTTGCCCATCTGTTTTATTTACTTGGGGATCGTGGTGATTATCAAGTCACGGCTAGGTACAAGTTATTGAAAAAAAGGCACGAAACTAACATCTTAAATGCAAAGAAAACAAGTGAGTATGCCTTCACGTGCGTGAGTCTCAGTAGCGCATTTTCTCAAAGAGGCATATTGTGAACGTAAAGAAATTTGGTTGAAGGAGAAACACCATTTCTTGCCCACTTTCTTCATTCAAAACTCATTGTGATATTGTGTTATCAGAATGGGGTACTTGCCAATGAAATAGATTTGAATGAAAATTCTTTCACTTATCAATATATTTTTTGTTTGAGGGCGGGAGCTGGGAGCGGCGACTAATCAACAGTAGTCTATTCTTTTCCATTTTTAGTCGGCTATCCATATAGCGAAAGAATTAGATCGCTATGTCTTCGGGTTTATGTTTTCCATTTATCTCTTACTTTGAGGGCAGCGTGTGGGGGTGGGGGGTGGCAGCATTCGGCAAAGTAACTGTTGCACAGTTTGAGTCAAGAGTTTCTTAATGTTTAAGGAAATATGACAATCAGTGAAAATTGGGAAAGTTGCATTTTTTTTGTTTGGGAGCGGAAGCTGGAGGCGGCGACTAATCAAAAGTGGCCTATCTCTTCGCATTTTTAGTCAGCTATCTATATAGCGGAACAATTAGATCGATATGTCTTCAGGGTTATGTTTTACATTTATCTCTTACTTTGGGGGCGGCGTGTGAGAGCGGCAGAGTTTGTCAAAGAAATTCTTCCACAGTTTGAGTTGGGAGTTTCTGAATGTTTGAGGTAACATTAAAATGTAATTCAGTGGAAATTATTGGAAGTTGCACTTTTTTTGGGGGGGGGGGTGGAAGTTGGAGGCGGCGCCATGTCAAAGGTAGCCTATTCTTTCTCATTTTTAGTTAGCTATCCACATAGCGAAAGAATTAGATCGTTGTCTTCGGGTTTATGTTTTTCATTCATCTCTCCCTTTGAGGGCACCGTGTGGGGGCGGCAGCATTCGGCAAAGTAACTGTTGCACAGTTTGAGTTGGGAGTTTCTAAATGTGAGGGAAATATGACAATCAGTGAAAATTGTGAAAGTTGCATTTTTTTTGTTTGGAGGCGGCAGCTGGAGCGGCGCCGGCGGCTAATTGTTGTGAAAATTGTTGAAAGTTGCACTTTTTTTCTTTTGGGGGCAGAAGCTGGAGGCGGCGCCATATCAAAAGTAGCCTATCCTTTTCCATTTTCAGTTAGCTATCCATATAGCGAAAAACTGAGATCGCTATGTCTTCGGGTTCATGTTTTTCATTTATCTCTTACTTTGGGGGCGGCGCGTAAGAGCGGCAGCGTTCGGCTGAGCAAATGTTGCATAATTTGAGTTGGCAGTTCCTAATGTTTAAGGGAACATCTCATTCAGTAACATTTGTGAAAGTTGCACTTTTTATCGTTTGGGGGCGGAATCTGGGGGCGGCGACTAACCAAAAGTAGCCTATCCTTTTCCATTTTTAGTCAGCTATTTATATACCGAAAGAATCAGATCGCTATGTCTTCGGGTTTATGTTTTTCATTTTAAAGTGATTGGGGGCGGTTTTTTCATGTCGGCGGCGCATATTGAAGACGGAATGTTTCTTGGCTTACGTTGATAAGTGGCAACTATGTATTATTCAAAAAATGAGAACACCAGAGCATCAGGTCTGGTAGAAAGTACAATATTATGTTATTTCAAGTTTATCGGGGGCGGTTTTCTCTATGTTGGCGGCGCAATATGGACATCCAATATAGCCTAGCCCTCCTTTGGGAGTGGCAGCTATGTAACAGCGAAAAAATTAGAAAGCTAGGTCGTCTAGTTTGGGAGGAGTTCGAGGAACGGACGGACGGACGGACGGACGGACGGACAAAGCGGTTGCAATAGCGATTTTCATCAAGATGGAAAATGCGCTAAAAAACAAAAAACAGCTGGAATATTCTTTGACTTAAGTAAAGCTTTTGATACAACAGACCACAATCTACTGCTAGACAAACTATCAAGATATGGAATAAGAGGAAAATCATGGGGTCGATTAAAATCATATCTTCCTGAAAGGAAACAGTTTGTGACTATATCACAGAAGCATCGGAAATTTTCGTCGCGATTAGTGATGTGAAGGTCGATGTCCCACAGGGCAGTATACTGGGCCCTGTATTGTTTGTTCTGTTTTTGAACGATTTACATGTAGAGCGGGGCCTTATGACTTTCTTTGCAGACGATCTATCATCTATTTTGTCCAGTCAAAGTTAGGCGGAACTTAATGAGATGGCCTCGGCATATATAACATCTATATCGGAATGGTGCGATGAGAATGGGTTGACGCTAATGCTAAATGCTGAAAAAACCGGTTTTATTCTGTTCAGCCCGAATATGGGTCGAACAAACTTGAGTTTACGTAAAAACACTAGAAAGTAGGACGGTCCCACAAATTAGCCTCATAAAGTAAAGTTCTTGGGAGTCAGGTTGGACTCGCATCTAACTTGGTCTCATCACACTGAAGCTTTAACATCATCACTGGCAACTAAGGCGTATTCAATATTACTGATTCGAAAAATTGTCACTTTCGACTCTTCGAGGCCGTCATGACTTAAGCAGTTACGCATGACGCATCCAGTCGCTGGCGCTGCTCTGGTATGCGGGGTATGCGATTATATGTTGGGGGAACGGCCCGGATACACGATATGTTTTTGTAACCCAAAAGCGAATAATTCGTCATATTTTCGCACTGAGTCTTAGAACCAGCTGTCGTCCCTACTTCAAAGAATATAAAATACTTACTGTGTATTCACTGTACATCCTGGAGAGCCCTTGCCGCGTCCGCAGGGACATCGCGAGCTTTGTCACAAATGGCGATATCAATTATCATTATTCGACCATAAATTCCACCGGATTGTATGTCCCACCTTGCAGCCTGCTTCCTGCATCAAACAAAAAACGGTCCCGAGATCACGTCAATAAGGTTGTACAATCACTTGCCCCACCCCAATGTAAAAAGTATGAAGTCGTTCAAAACCTGTCAGAAAGCTCTGGTAGAGAATCGCTGCTATAAATGTCCAATCGTCCGTGACCAAAAATAGTTATGTCGTTTTGAAAAAGAGCAATTTTTTTTAGTGTGACACATTGACTGTTGTGCAGTTTAACCCGTTAACGCCCAAATTGTTTTTTTCTTTAGAATCTTTGCAAAAATTGGATATATTACTATTTAGGACAGGCTTGAAGTGAAAGCGTTGACCAAATTCAAAGAAACACTCTAGTTTTTTCAAAAAGTGCTGTCCTATAAATAGGACGCTGGGCGGATATGAGTATTATTGTGGTAGATAGAAATAAAGTGGAATCTTTTGAAAAATCGCATATATTTCATAGGAATAATAACAAAAGTTGATACAATTCTCTTTATAATATCAATAATAACATTTAATAATAAATATCATAGAAACAAACAAAATTGAACACTTCAAAAATAAACAATAGTAGTTATGAACGGTTTCACTTAACTATTTTCGATGGTATTTGGGAAAACAGACCATGCACAGAGTAACATTGCACATTGCACTTGCTGCAAAATGTTAAGGGTTTACCTAAGCAATTTTGGTATTGACAGTATTGACACCGGCGTTGCTTGTCACGTTTCCCGATTACAGAACCTCTTCATCGTACCTTATTTCATCAGATACCTTCGATTTAGAAGTTGAAGGAAAGCTATACGGTCTGCCTTTTTTGAATTGTTTGGTGTGTCCAATTTTCAGGTACTGCACTGCAATAGACCTTCTGAAATCCCTTGTGGAAATTGACTTGTTACCATGAAGATTTCAGTATAAAAGGAACGCATTGCCAACTGCCATATCAACGACGCGGGTGACTAGGCACCAGTTCCACTTTTTTCCCCTTACTCCTCGTCTTCAAAAATATTCACAGGCTTTGCCTCTCCCAAAGTCGCCTACAGTGACGCAAGTTTCCGGTCGGGTCCGTCTTGTAAAGGGCTGATTTGGTATTTCGGCGGAACATGCTTCCATTTTGTAGTAACTATCGTCTTGGCTGCCCTTTTTTTCTGCGAAAGTAACTGGCTGCTTATCGAAGGACCTTTGGTTCTGGCAGTCAGCGACGCCAGTGGTAAGTCGTCTTTATCGTCGTCATTGTCATTCTCCTGTGGGTACGTGAACGTGGCGCCTCCCTCATCAATATCGTCAAGAATGTCGACTTCAGTACAGCCTGGGATATCTTTGACGATCGGTGTAGACAGCTCGCCATCTCCACACGCCTCCTCATCCGTCAGCTCGTCGACCTCAGGTGGTAGGGCTAGAATGACTGCCTCGATGTCTTCCAAAAAAAAAAATTCGATTGCCTTCTCCAAGGTTTTGAAAACATATTTGGAAGTTTGATTGCTCATTATATTGGCTAGCAGTCAAATCTAGAATGAAAATTCAAATATGAGTTGATGACTAAAATATTTGAAAAAATGCACTGTAACGCCCAGCGTCCTATTTATAGGACGCCAAGATTTACAAGTTATCACAGAAAAATTTGACTGCAATCGAACGAAAATAATATTTTTGGTGATCATCTTGATGCTCCAACATGCTAAAATATTGAAAAAAAGCACTTACCTCTTGTAGTTTCCACAAAATAATAAAAACACTGTCGAGGTGCATATGTGCAAGAATTTTACGATACGGCCGCATCGACCAGTGAAAGAACAATAACAATCATCAAGAACTTGCGCGGGCTAAAAAAGCTCTTGGGTATATGCTTTTTGTCGGCGAGTACCTAGAACTCGTAAGTACCGCGAATTGGCAGAAAAAAAATCATGAACGCACTGTCCTATAAATAGGACGCTGGGCGGAAACGGGTTTCCGACCAGGAATCATTCGAAAAATCAGAAACAAAATTCTTTTGCAATTTCAACTCGGTTTTGCAAAGGCGCAACAAAAACATCGGAGTGTGTGGTGGTATCGAACAATTTCATCATAATACCGCTGCTTCTGAGAGTTGGTGTGCATGAATAATTGAAACGCGATCTCAATTTGCCTCATTTAAAAAGGCAACGGCAGATGCAGAATTCTCGTGTCGGCTGTCTATAATTAATTAGAAGAAATGAAAAAGCTTTTGAAGTGTGTATTGAAAAACGCAAGTTGGGGGTTGGGCGACTGAAGATAATGAGATTATCCTTGCAGGAGACGCAGATTGAAAACAGATTTTTCCGGGGCGGGCGACTCGCTGCGACGTATCCACCCAGAAATCTCCAGCACCCAGCTAGTTTTGCGCTAGTTGCATTTTGCAGCTTGCAGCCATCACAAAATGATAACCGAAGCTCTTTCCTTATGCTGCTGCTGGTGGTGGTAGTGGAGGCGAGACGTAGCTGGAGAGTGGAGAGCCGTTAAGTTTGCAGAATGTAAATAAATTAAAGGAAATTTTACGACGCGAAGTTCTCTTTGCTGCTGCGCTCCTGCTGCTGCCATTGCAAGCATAGAAGAGGAGACCGTGAATTATAATTTCGTTACATTTCCTCCCGAGACCCTCATTCCAATGCATTTCCTCATCTCATTACTCGTGCAGTTCATCACGGCGACAGCTTACCTGTACTTCGTTACGTAAAATGACTACTCGCAGCTCGTCACCAAGAATTATTGTCGTATTTGTACGTGCGACTTGGCCGTAATGCCATAATGTCCGACGCACAAACTTGCACGAACTTGAGACTTGTTCTCTCCAACAACCAACCCCCGCGCGCGGGAACACATAATGCAAGAATCCGCGCATTTTCCGCGCATTTTGCCACATTACCATAAACAAAATTGACTTGGACTCCTTTATAAACTTCGCAAGAGCAGGTCCAAAAAATGAGAGACAATTTCAAATTAAATTAAAAAAAAAATGGCACAGTACTTTCCTGACACATACAGGGACGTGGGTGAGTTTCTTTAATTTTGTCCACAGGGTGCCTCAATCGCTTGGTTATTAGCATCCACGGTCCAATTTGTGTTTCAGTATTTTTACTATGACTTTATGCCAAAGTTTTTCAGAAAATCCATTAGCACACCAAAACTGTAATTCTGAGTAACTGTTCAAATAAGGGAAACTTCATTTACAAACCCTGCCCGTTGTCTTTGTCTCAAAAGTCCCTGACAGTTAAGGCTAAAGGGGACGATAAAATAATGTGTTTCTGAGACGCGAGATGGCGCGGAAACTAATAACATTCTCAAAATTCACCCAATAGACCGATTCTAAAAATTCAAACGTTATTATTTTGAGAATATATAACTATTTGATGCTGTAGTCAAAAATTTAAATTTTTGTATTTGTCGGAAAAAAAAATTTGATTTTTTCAAATTTTCAATTTTTTTTTTGAAAATGTATTATAGTCATTTTATTCTGTGATAAATATTGTATAATAACCTTTTTTCAAAATTCAAATATCATTAATAGTATCGACCGAAATCAATTTTGAATTTGAATTTCACCGCCTGCCGCCGCCACCTGCAAGCACCAGGGGTTCCCGTCCGATATCATCATACAATATTTATAGTCCGCGAGAAATAAGACCTCTGTCGTAATTGCAGATCGAGTTAATGCCTGGACTGTATCTCCAGTCCCGTAGAAAATCCCAACAGTGTAACAAGCAACTGGGCAATACCTAATCGGTTACTTTTTCAATTTTAATTATTAATAGCTTCGTCACTCGATATTAATGGAATGTACTCCAGAAATAAATGAGTGAGATAAGTGAAAAACTACTATAAAGAGGAAGAAGTACAGTAGGAGGCTTTATTTTGTTTTCTGTTTTATGCACAAAATGTATACATATAACGAGAGATGGAAAACGCTATCCGTCAAGTTGGCCTGCAAATCAAAAAGAAACAGTTACAGAGATGTATACTTTTTAAATGTCATAGAAATCTGTAGCCCTCAAAATGACTAAAACTAATTTTTGTTGAAATCAAATTCTTGAAACATTCGAAAATTCAAAAAAAAAGTTCATCCATATACCAACGGTGCACCCTGGTGCAAGTACATACAAGCACCTTATCTCAGCAGTCTGTCGCCCATTGGAGGCAGCGAATTTCAATCTTTGATTCTAATGAAAATTTAGAACAGGCATTGAACCCAGTAACTGCGGAGCTATGGGAAGATACAGGGTGGTCGATCCTAGCGTAATTATCTCATAGCGGCCTCACCGTTTAAGATGAAAGAGATGAAAAGTGCTATTCTGTAAAAAATAACATTCCATAAACGCTCTGTTATGTAAAAATTTGTGTCGGCAATTGGCTGTTGCCTGGGTGATAACAACGTAACAGAGCCTTTATGGAACGTAATTTTTTAAAGAATTGCATCATAAGAAAAAAGTTGTATGGTTTGATTAGAACTGAACTCAACGGAATAAAGTTGAACTGTGAGGACTGTTTGCGGACCCGACCATACAGGAAGCCATACAGACCGATCAACAATAGGGTCCTTTATAAAATCATTTAAAACGTTATCCACAATAATTTCCGCCCAAACAAAATTTCCAAAAAATTGGCTCATCCTTTAAATGAAGATCAAAGTTTGTATTTTTATTTGGCGTCGAAAACGCGGTCGCTTCTACAATGACCTTGTATGACCACGATGACGTCAACCCGAAAGCTCTATTTTCCGCTTGCAAGTTTTTTTTCTTAGCAAGTTTGCAGCCTTGCGCCCTGAAACCCCGCGAAAATTCAAATCTTCATTATTTTACAGACCTATTCCAATTTTGGAGCTTCGAACATCGCCGTCGCCCTTGCTCACGTGTCAGGGTCATCCCCAAGCTCGTGCTGCGCGCTTTTCAACCTGAATTGAGCGTCAGCCCCACAGACGTCTGAGACGGTGACAGTGAGATTATGTCAAACACCTAGTCAAACATTTAAAACTCGTAGTCGCAATCTGTTGTGTAGAATCAAGTAGCCCCAGCCCGGGGCACGATGACGTCATCCCGCAGCTGACACATCGGTGCATGAAAGTTGCATGCCTAACAGTTTTTGTGTTTTAAATTTACAAAATAAAATAATATATCAAGATTTTCGAAAAACCGTTCAGTCTGTGATGCTATTTGGCTACCAAAGCATCATTGGAGGCAATAAAAAAAATCGTGCAAGGGCTCTATTTTGTTTGGAGAGAAATTCTCAGCTTAAACGGACACACAATAACTATTTTCAAGTAGAAGGACATATTGAACTGACAAAATAAAAACAAAATTGACTGACTTCTATATCAAAATTTTACTGCCTGAGATCATCGATTTGCGGGCTTGTAGGAGCATGCCCATTCGAGAAAGTTGAAATGCCATGACTTTTTTCCCATCAACGGTTCTGGTACTGGCCACTTTTCGACACTCAAATCCGTATCGTACTACAATACGTGATACGAATTTTATACGAAACAAGTGCATTCTAATGGAACGATTTCAACAAAAATCAAATGAGCTGAGGTCATTCACGAAGATAACCACACAGACAGCCAGACACACAAACAAACAAACAAGACAGATATCCACACAGGACTCAAACGGACGAACAGACAGACAAACAGACTTCAGACGGAGTAGGACTAGTAGTAGTAGTTCTTTGCGGTTTTGTTATTTACTTCCAGTGTATATAGTTTCAAATACATATACACATTTGTGCAGCCTATTGTTTTGCAATTGCAATTTGACTCTACAATGTTTGTCCCTTTATAATCAGATATGAGTATGTTGGAGTATGAGTATGTTGGAGTATCAGTAGATTGTAGATCTAGATAGTGTGATCACGTGAGAGGAATAATCAACTTGAACAAAAATTACAATTTCAAAAATCGTAGCAACGAAATATATCGGCGTAATACCACGATGTCACAAATCTTTACTACTGCTATTCACATCGCCTATTTCTCAGAAAACATCATAACACCATGTGTGCAGAAAGTGATCACTACCTTTATCATGAATGACTCATCGCGGAGAACAGCTGCAGCGGGCGGCAAATAAAACAAAGAGAGATTTTCAAAATGTGTTTCGGAGAGCACCATTCATGCTACAGAAATTCTAAAAACAGATTAATGTTTGATATTTTCAGTACTTCAAAATGACTACCTGCGATTTTAGAAAAAAATCGAAATTATTTTGTAAAATTGAAAAAAAAAATAGAAAAATTTTTTTGGAATTTTTTTTTGACTAGTGCATCAAATAGAATTGAAATCTGAGTATAACCCTTTTTTTAGATCCAAAATCGGACTGATGGTTTTCTCAAAAACATTTTATTACTTTTGATGTATTTTCTCTCTGTCGCACACTTGGTACTCAATTTCAGTCCCCTTTAGCCTTAAATAAAAGGTGTGGAATAGTGACTCGAACTCTGGACTCATTGCAGTATAGAGACGCATCTTGGGAACTCTTCTACTGATAAAATTTAGGCATCTGTGTCATAAGCGTGTGCCCGATTAGTAGGTACACGGTTCAGTGTTGTTTCTTCCCTTCGGTTTAGGGTGGTTTTCATTAATATCCCCAGAATGGCTGGCCCGATCTGGATTGTAAGAGCTCTATAGCTGAGAGTACTGGGACACGGATCAGATGAATCTTCCAAGGATAGCTTTTTTGTAACGATTTTTTTAATCAAACGTACTGCATTTGTTGAAATAATGGATTTGTGGAGTATAACAGGATTGAACCTCAATAAAGGTGGTCATAATAATGATAATGTCTTCGGGCTCTACATCCCATTGAGAGACTTGGCCCACAAAGCGGATGGTTAGAGCTTCCGTTCTTTTATCCACTACTTGGATGGCGCGGACCCTTTGGAGGTCCGAGGTGAAGTGGTAAGCATCACGCCTTAGACAACCGCCTCATTACCTCTTGTTCACACAGAACGCATTACTAGAGATGGGTCGTTCCAGCCGGACCCGTTCCGAATGAACGGGTCCGAGGCCGGAACGAGTGGAACCAATTCCACCTCCCGGTGTTACGTCGTTTCGGATCCAGGGCCGTCTCTAGACATTTGGCCGCCCTCGTGCAAAAACTGTTAGGCCGCCCCTTTCTCCATTTTTTTTAATGGTTAATTTTGTATATAGCTTCTTTAAATTAAATTTTATTCCATGGAAAAAACAGAAACAGCGACTGGAATTGCAATTTTCGCATTTTGAACCTATTTTTTTTTATTAAGTAGGTGGTAGTCAGTAATAATAAATAAACAGTAATATTATAATAAACAAATAAACGAAAGTTGACTTTCCTACCGGACGGCCTACCGGACGGTTTGTGAATAAGATAAAATAACGTCAACATAAGACGCCTGACTCCTTCTCGTGTCTATTAGGAATAATATAATAAACAATAACTACACTTGAATACCGAACCGCTTCTAGGAACTGCTTTAAGTATTTACCAGTAGATTACGATTCCACCGCCCTTTGGTAGAAATCAAGAATTCAGCAAGGATCTTGCAAAATCTGATTTCATATTCACGTGTTTTAAAGGTAGGTACTTATCCATCATACCGTTTGAAAAAAATGTTCAGGGGCGGCCGGGCCGCAGGCGTAAAATATGTAAAAACAAACAAAAATTTCAAAATGTTCAGGGGCGGTCGCGGAGGTAAAATATAAAAAGCAAAAAAATAGGGAAAAAACACATTTCTGCCCCGAAATGCCGCCCCCTGAATCTGGCCGCCCTTGTGCCATGCACGAGTTGCACGCCCGCTTAAGACGGCCCTGTCCGGATCCAAATTTTCCGAATCGCAAACAGTAAAAGCGCCAATCCGAAATCCGAAATTTTGTTTAAATCTGAATGACCGATCAACAATAATGGCAATATCTCAAAATGTCAGAGACTTTTTTAAACTGACTATCACGCGATACCTTCCTAGGCGCCACGCAGGTCGTAACGGGTCCGGCTGAAACGAGTGGAACCGATTTCTCCTCCCGGTGTTTCGTCGTTTCGGACTCGAATTTTCTAAATCGCAGTAAAAGCGCCAATCTGAAATCCGAAATTTTGTTTTAATCCGAATGACCGCCGATCAACAATACTGGCCATATCTCGAGTCCTGCAACTCCTGCCGAAACGGATCCGGGAGAACTCTCACATACCTAATACCTTATCCTGTGATAGTGCATTACCTTATACCTACATGGTACCCACTACCTGACTACCTACTACTGATGATTTGATGCAATATATCGTCCTTGCCTCAAGGTACTAAAACAAAACAAAAACGCAACTCACATCGAATTACAGTAATATTTCCATGTCAGATCTACGATCCTGCGATATGCCAAGAGCTGGAGATCTGTCCTGGTCCTACAACTCCTTCCGAACTGGATCCGCTGGAACGGGTCCGGCGGACCCGGTCCGCAAGTGGAACGGAACCGTTTGGAACGAATCCGCTTTCGGACCCGGACCGCCCATCTCTAGCATGTACCCAATTATTTATAGCGACTGGGTTGGTCGCTTGCCGGAAAAGTTAACGACAGCAGTGAATTTTTCATCACTGCTAACGGGTGGATTCGAACTCACTACCTTTAGGTTCTCAGCCCAGCGCTCCAACCGCTGAGCTACCGCCAGATCTAATAAAGTTGGTACAGATTATATTTTCGAACGTGATTGATACCGTATAGTTCAGCCGAGAAAATGCTAATAGATAAATTTGGGCAAGTGGTACTTTTGAGAGTCAGATGCGGTCACAATCGCAACCCCGACGCCGTAATTGCCTTCAGATGCGTCTGTGTAATAGAACTGAGGAACGCTGATTCGCAACTCTAATTTTTTTGTGTAGGTTCCGAAGGATGACAGGGGCAGTGGAGTCTTTGATGAATAGCTGAAAAGGCTGGTTTGGCGACTGCTGCTTGTCAGTTTTGATATACGCTTTCCATGTCAATAAATGCGAGGAACGTGTTTTTTGTCTAGGACTCCGTCCTGTTTGGAGGAGGTTTCAAGCGACCAGCGAGCAACGAATAATCCTTTGCCACAAAGCCGTAGCTTTGGGGTAATATAAAAAAAAATCGTAACCATTGACACGTGGGTCGTTCCGATTTGGAATTTTTGTCAACAGACAGTTTAAATTCTTCTCTGAATATAATCTCGATATGTGTTCATGTACTTTGACAATAACGGGTATATCCAGCCGGTTTATGAAATTCAGCGCTTTATCGAGGACGTCGCTCCACACTAAATAGTCTAAATAGTCTAAGTAGCACTTAGTTCTGGTCTCAAGGTCATAAGCTGCCTTTTGGAGTGAAATTTTTCGAAAAAATCTTTTCGTCGAGGACTAGAAGCTGTTGCAAACAGACGGACGGACGGACAAAACAAGTTTATAAGCGCCTTCCCGTTTGGAGAAGTGCGCTAGAAATCATAGAATAATGATTCACCTAGTCATTATTACAATATCGAGTATACCTACAGACTTTCTGAAGTTCTACAAATTATCCATGCCAGAATGCACTATTGCACAATGAACACTGCTGATGTGGCTGGCTACGCACTTTCTTCTATTTTTATCTTGATTTTCATGCAGGACTGGCTCGTGTCGGTCGTGCCTTGTGTCCCTTTTTACTTAAATTTTGTTTGTGTTATTGACATTAGGTCAATAAATCAAAATTATACGGTACTTAATAAAATAAGGTTATGTTGTGCCAACCTTGGCAGCGCGGAACTGACTTAATTTTCCTCATTTCTTTGTCGGTCAACAAGTAGTTTCCCAACATGGAATTCAAGTTTTACAGTCAGCGAACATGGATAGATTTGTTCAGTTAGTGATTCTGAGCCACAAATCGTAAATTCAGGAGGAGGATTTCCAATAGGAAAATGCCTTGGAAAATTCAAATGCGTTTCATTTTTTTTCCCTATAATAAAAATGGTTCTACTAACGAGTCGTAGAATAAATAATAATAATTGATAATAAATAATAAATCAACTTCTTTAGCGAGGCGACATTCAGCTTAGCATATATACGCTTTTCCGTTCGACCATGTAACCTCAGGGCGCAGCTCCCGCGGGAAAGGTGGATTACAAAAATCAGTGGCGCAGCCAGGATTTAGCCATGGGGGGGGGGGCTAACGAACGCGAACGAAGCAAGCTGCGGCAAAGGCGACCCCCCCCGCCCCTCCCGGAAAATGGGCCTTGACAATCCTATTTTCGAGTATAATTATTGTGGTACCAATGTTACCTACCTTAAATTGAAGTAAGTATTAAATTCAGTATTCCCCGGGTTTGCGGGGAAAATGACAGTAATAAATGGTAGTCATAACACTTGCAAACTGACAACTGCGCTGCGCGCACGTAGAAACCGTCATACACGATCGGTCGGCACATACAAACGATACGGCCGAACGCAGCTGTTCACGAAATACGGTTTTTCGTGCTCTTGTTAGATCTATCGATAGTGGCAGTCTGAACGATAATCGTTCGCTAACGAGTCGTTAGTGAACGAGAAGTTACAAAATAAGCCTGATAGGTAGGTGAGTATACTTGCTTAAGGACGGAGTTATATTGGTAAAATAAGCGTTGTGGAATCAATAATCCCTGTGGGTTCATTCCTTGACTGAATCTTACCATTTGGGTCTCTCTCGAAAGCTACAAGGATGCAGTTTGGCATTTCCAAAATCGAAAATTTTCTTTTTTGATTTTTGGATAAATAATGGATTTTTGGATTTTGGAAATGCCAATGGGCTCAAACCAAAGTGCATCCTTGTAGCTTTCGGGAGAAACCTAAATGGTGAGATTCTGTCAAGAAATAAACCCCACAGGGATTAATTCCGCAACGCTTATCTTACCAATTCAACTCCGTCCTTAAACCAGAAGAGTTTCTCTCTCCACACCAATTGAAAAAAAACGCGCAATCCAATCGTAGTGCAACTCTTACACAGAGAGACTAATGATCCATTTTCTAAATGATAACGAAGGTAACAGTCGAACACAATAATTTTTTTATTTTGTTCAAAATTTTTCATTGCTTCGGTCTGTCTGGGGGGGGCTATAGCCCCCTAGCCCCCCCCTTGGCTGCGCCACTGACAAAAATAACATTTTGGTGTAGGGCGGCGGCGGCTTCGCCGATCAAGTGCTGGCATTCGCGGTAAGATGTAGAAAGTTGCGATATGCAGGCAACTACAATTTCTTAATGAAATACATCACTGCATGTACGGCATTATATTTAGAGAACAATTTGAACTTTCTTTTGACAAAAACCCCACTTCGATCCGACCGTCGGGTCAATTGTTATCAATTTTTGAAAACGACCGCAAAGCCACGGCTCGGCGCATATTACACGACCCTACAAATTTAAAATCAGACGTGCCGAAATAGTAATTGAACATTTTGAAATAGCCAATACTAGGTACCTGAAGGATAATGGCACTCAAATTACGAAACATGTTCGCTCAATAACAAAAAAAAAGTAGGTAGGTATCACTAAAAATCATGTGACAGGCTACCATTTTTTCGGTTTTAAATTTTTGAAAATGACTCCGAAGCTACGGCTCAGCCGCAAAAGATTATTCGTTCCTTGCTGGTGCTTGATATCCTTTTCTCCGAACAAAACGGAATCCAATATAGAAAATATTTCCACTTGAATGGGTAGCTCATGGCCTTGGTACGAGAACCAAAAAAAATCTTCCCGAAATAATCATAAACAATTACAATAATAACATTTTGCTGTAAGGCGGCTTCGCCGATTAAGTGCTGGGATTCGCAGTTAGATGTTGAAAGTTACGATATGCGGGTAGCTACATGTTTTTATGAAGATACATTACTACATGTAAAGGATTATATTTAGAGAGCAATTTGAACTTTCTTTTGACAAAATCTCCACTTCGATACGACCTTCGGGTCAATTGTTATGAATTTTTGAAAACGACCGCAAAACTACGGCTTGAACTTCTCTTCGGGAAATAAAGCTACAGCCTTCAACAAGCGAATACGCCTCATGGGCATGAGGCTCAGTAGCGCACTTCCTTTTTGGAGGATTAGTGAACGCAAGATGTTAAGTGATTAGGGTTCTACCGTCTTGGGCAAAAAATTCCAATATGGCGGCCAAAATATCGACAGAATCATGAAATTCGGCTTGACAATCAAAATGATCGTACTAGACAAGGGTAAGTTCCAAGTTTCATGAAAATCGTTCCACTAACAAGATATTTCAATATGGCGGCCAAGATGGCGACAGAAGGCGGCAGAATTATGAAACTCAGCTTGAAAATAGGAATGATCGTACGAGACAAGCGTAACTCTCAAGTTTTATGAAAATCCTTCCACTTATAAGAGATTTCAATATGGCGGCCAAGATGGTGGGGCAATCATGAAATTTGGCTTGAAAATAAGAATGATCGTACTAGACAAGGGTAAGTTTTAAGTTTCATGACAATCGTTCCACTAATGAGAAATTTCAATATGGCAGCCAAGATGGCGGCCGAATTATGAAAGCCAATCTGCCTATTTGGTCCTTGAGGACCTAAGCTATCCACCGGATAAAGTTCAATCTTCAAGGGCTGTAGCTTTATTTTCCGAGGAGAAGTTCAACTTCATCGAAGTGCACAGGAGATCTCTGTTTTTTGAGAATAATGATAACGATGTATGGATAACAAAAATAGTGCCCATTGGCCACCCTTGGGGACATCAGCTATTAATCGGAAAAAAGTTACAAGACTCTTGTTTCAATTCTCGAGAAGGAGTACAGCGTCTTAATTTCTGCACGGACTCGGACAGACAGACAGACAGACAGACAGACAGACAAACCGGCCACATAAGCGTCATTCTGTTACTAATATAAAAAAATGTTCTCCAACTGATTTCGACCTCCTGAACACGAATATCGGGTTCACTTTTGAATTGGAACATTTCTTTTTTATCGAAAAACCGAAAAAATGGTAGCCTGTCACATGATTTTTAGTGATACCTACCTACTTTTTTTTTGTTATTGAGCGAACATGTTTCGTAATTTGAGTGCCATTATCCTTCAGGTACCTAGTATTGGCTATTTCAAAATGTTCAATTACTATTTCGGCACGTCTGATTTTAAATTTGTAGGGTCGTGTAATATGCGCCGAGCCGTGGCTTTGCGGTCGTTTTCAAAAATTGATAACAATTGACCCGACGGTCGGATCGAAGTGGGGTTTTTGTCAAAAGAAAGTTCAAATTGTTCTCTAAATATAATGCCGTACATGCAGTGATGTATTTCATTAAGAAATTGTAGTTGCCTGCATATCGCAACTTTCTACATCTTACCGCGAATGCCAGCACTTGATCGGCGAAGCCGCCCTACACCAAAATGTTATTTTTGTAATTGTTCATGATTATTTCGGCAAAATTTTTCTAGATTCGCGTACCAAGGCCATGAGCTACCCATTCGAGTTGAAATATTCTCTGTATTGAATTTCGTTTTGTTCGGAGGAAAGGATATCAAGCACCAGCAAGCAACGAATAAATCATTTGCGGCCGAGCCGTAGTTTCGGAGTCATTTTCAAAAATTAATAACTATTGGCCTGCACCTCGCACCGATGTGAAATTTTCATTAAAATGAAGTTCAAATCATCCTCTAAATATAACTCCGCATATGTATTATGGTAAAGTGATAAGATCGGGTACTTCCTCGCATGTGATAACTTTCGAGATCAGGCCGGCTTCTGAAATTCAGCATTCAACGGCGATGCCGCGTCACACTAAATTGTTATTATTGTCATTGTTTATTATTATTTCGTCGAGATTTTTCTTGGTTCGGGATACAAGGTCATGAGCTACCCAATGGAGTAAATTTTTTTCGCAAAAACCTTTTCGTCTAGGACTAGATGCTGTGACGGACGGACGGACGGACGGACGGACGGACGAAGCGAGGACAAAAGCGCTTTCCCGTTTGGAAAAGTGCGCTAAAAATTGAGCTTCATCCGATGGATAGCTTAGGTACTCAAGGACCAAATAGGCAGATTGGCTTTCATAATTCCGCCGCCATCTTGGCTGCCATATTGAAATCTCTTATTAGTGGAACGATTGTCATGAAACTCGAAACTTATCTTTGTCCAGTACGATCATTCTTATTTTCAAGCTGAATTTCATGATTCTGTCGCCATCTTGGCTGCCATATTGAAATTTCTTATTAGTGTAACGATTTTCATGAAACTTGGAGCTGACCTTTGTCTCGTAGGATCATTTTTATTTCCAAGCCAAATTTCATGATTTCGCCACCATCTTCGCCGCCATATTGAAATTTCTTATAAGTGGAAGGATTTTCATGAAACTTGAAAGTTATCTTTGTCTAGTACGATCATTCTTATTTTCAAGCTGACTTTCATGATTTCGCCGCCATCTTGGCCGCCATATTGAAATCTCTTATTAGTGGAACGATTTTCATGAAACTTGGAACTTACCCTTGTTTGCATGTCTGCTCAACACTCACTCGCGGCGGAGCCACCCATCCAGAGACTGACTGCCAGATATGTTGCTGCATGCAGGTCATCACCCACAGCAAGCGATGTTCATATGAAGTAGTCGATAATATCAATTTGTATATTGAGTTTTAAACCAGCAAAAATAAGGGTAACGTCCGATCGAGCAACGATCCGAGCAATCGACCTTGTTTTCCGATCAGCGAGTTTATTGAATCACCCAGACTTGATTTGTTCAAATGGAGATAAACCAGACTGCTTCTTTTGTGAGCTTTATGATCTACCTGAGTATTTTTTTTATTCGTTTTACACTTTTTTTTGTCAATATTTCAGGAGATGGTAAGAGCATCAAAAATAAGTTGACTTTCTTGAAAAAAAAAAATTATATCAGAAAAGCATTATAACGGAGGTAGAGGTTTTCAAACTTGAGTTTTAAAAATGTTTTTTTTTTGTTATAAAGTCCGAATTAATTCACTTTGATTTTGACCAAATTTGGTACACAAAGTAAGTGGATGCATACTCACAAGCTGGTATGGACTTGTGTCACATTTGTAAAATTTGTAATTTTCAATTAATCAATAATTTTTTCAAATTTTTAAATTTTTTGTTTTCGCTTTGACGAAAGTACTCATTTTCCGATGCTCCACCACCTCCTGAAATATTCACAAAAAAGTGGAACACCTTAAAAAAGGTCAAGGCCAAACAAGCTTCAGGGCCTGACAATGTTCCGAGCTCCGTTGTGAAGGATTGCTCATCAGCAGGATGCTCATTGCAGGATGTGATATACACAGACATCGCAAAAGCATTTGATAGAGGAAGCCATAAGGTCCTTCTGGCGAAACTGTCACATTTTGGTTTCCACGATAGATTGACAAGCCTGATGAGAGACTATCTTACCGGGATACCGGGAGGCACCAGTATGTGGAATACAAGCGTGTAGTTTCGGCTCCATATTCTCCATCGAGTGGTGTTCCTCAGGGAGCCAATCTTGCCTGTCTCATGTTTATGATGCTTATCAACGATATCACGGAAAAAATTCAAGCTAATATCCTTATTTTTGCTGACGACATGAAAGTGTACAGGACGATTGATTCAGATGAGGACTGCCGATTGCTGCAGGGAGACCTGGACTCTGTCATGGAGTGGTGTTGCATAAATGGGCTCCATATGAATACAAAAAAATGTAACGTTGTTAGTTTCGGCCTCGGTTTCGGCAGGCTGAAAAATCCGAGAGGCTTCAACTATAAAATGGACAACACCAGACTATCACGTTGTTCCACAGTAAAAATCTAGGAGTGCATTTTGATGAACATCTTTCATTTGTTCAACACATCAATATGATTGCTGCTTCAGCTATAGGAGGACCTTGGGTTTCATCTATAAAACGTGCAGAGAGTTTCCTGGAACTTAAGCCCTGATGACTCTATACCAGACCCTAGTCCGCCCGAAATCCCGAAAATGGAATACTGCGAGAAGTGCGAGATAATATGGTCTCCCCTCCTCTACGGCAAATACATCACTGGCGGCTCCGCGGGGTGTACGACGGTACGGCCGTACCCCTGTCGAAAATCAGGGTTGCCAAACGGCAAGCTCATAGTTTTGAAAAAATCCATAAGTAGTTCCTCGGTAGTACCAGTGGGTTTCTCTTCGTGAAAAAACAAATTTTAATAACATGATGAAACTCGCCAATGAGATCGATAATGCGACCTGTAAAGATTCGCGTTGGTCGTCGCGCGATCAAATATTGGAATGCGAAGAAATGAATCAGCTAATCGGATAGACAGATAATCAAGTGAGCTATGGAAAAAATATGTTGTGTTGGTCCGAATGGTACGATGTCGACTTGATGGTAACGTGTTGACAGCACGTAAGTTGAAATTTTCGAGAATACGCGAGAAATTATGCGTTTCCTTGGATTGCTTTGCAGTGTGGACGATATATAGGACCTTATTTTCTTGGTCGGTGGCTCTTTGCCAAGGCTGTTAGGTTTTTTGGCGGCCACTGAGAAAATCGGAAGATTTCTTTTCATGTCCCAAAACGCCTTGCCAGACTTCCAGCAACATTCCAGCAGTTCCAGCAGCACCCCAAGAAGGATGACGAATATGGTGTCCCCCTCTACAGGGTCTGCGCCCTTTAAAAATCGCTTTTGATAAGGGATGCAATGCTAGACATCAACTTCGGCAGCAAGAAAAATTTGAAAAAGCGTATCTATGAGTTGTTAAACTGTTGAAGATTGTTAAAGCTGTTATATTTTCACTAAGTATGTTTTTTGTACCTTTTTCTGTGCATTTGGACCTTGGCCCGTTCAGAAATAAACCAATTTATGTATTTACAATGTATTTTCAACAAACAATATAAAAAACAAACATTACTCATGTCTACTAAAAGCCCTCAACTGCAAGACACCCACAATGTAGTTGAACATTTTTCTACCTGAAGCTTGGTCGAGATTATTCAGGGCGAGAAGCAAATTTTCAACAGTTCTCAAATTAGGTGAAAGTGGACATCTTATGCAGTGGTAAATGGGACATTAAAAAAGGGTCTTCTTTTTATTCATGTTACAGATGGGACTAATTTCTTCCTCAGGGATTTGATAACAGGTGCACAAGCTTGATGTGGTCCCAACCAAACATTCTCAACTGAGCGAGTATTCTGATTCCGACAACAGCTATTGGAAACCCCAAATGCAGGTACTACATCTATACTTGAGTACATCTAATAGATTCATAACTGGAAAAATGAGTTTACTCATTTGAATTTTTGACCAATGGAGCCCACCGGAAAATTTCTGCCACACTCAAGAATAGTTATAATAGGGTTAGTGTTAGTATCACTAATTAATTTGTTTAAATCTTACGTGCTATGCGACATATGACGCGCGGAAATCGACAAACGACAAACGGAATCGAATCCAAACGCGATTTTTCGCCCCTATGAGTTGCTGCCCCAGGCGGTCGTCCGTTTCGCCCGTCTCGCTCTATCCTTAGGTCGCTACTGAGTACCCGATTAACATCTTGCGTTCACCAATCCTCCGAAGAAGAAATGCGCTACTGAGCCTCACGCCCGTGAGGGTATATTCACTTGTTCAGTAGATGGGAACAAAAACACGACCGAACCGTTAACCGCGAGAACCAGAGGGAGAAGGCGTTGAATTTCAAGGGGGTTATCGCGGGTTGTTGTTGCATTGAGGTAATTAAAGCGGGGGACTTAACTTGCGGTTATTGTTTTCGCGGGTCGATTCATTAGCCTGGTGATATTGTGTTATTGTATTTGTTGGCGGTATTGGACCAGCGAGAGGATTGTTTTGTATGAAGCCTACCAATCGATCAAGTAGCAGCCAGGGGCTGTAAAGCAACTGTAACTGCTTGTAAAATCTATAGGGATCTTGTTTTTATCCTTTGGCAATATAAGTTAGAAACTTTCGCGTTAAGAAATGCCATTCGTGCAAAAGTCGCGCGCCCTGGATGCTGCACTACACTACGGCGAGGTATAGCTTTTGTTTTGTTCAGGCGGGCGGGCCGGACTATTAGATATAGCAGGAAATAGCGCTGGTCGTTAAGAGTTCGATTCCCCGTTACGAGGATTAGTTATTTATTAGGAGCTGTTGTTTCCTTCCTGAAGCAGATAGTTTGCTCAATATTGAAAACATTTAGTGTATAGTAGTAGCGGTAGTAGTAGTAGCGGTAGTAGTAGTAGTAGCGGTAGTAGTAGTAGTAGCGGTGGTAGTAGTAGTAGTAGTAGCGGTGGTAGTAGTAGTAGTAGTAGTAAGTAGCGGTAGTAGCAGTAGTAGCAGTAGTAGTACCTACATTGATGGTGGATGGGTGTCGGTGATTTATGTCCCTTATTGGGATTGTTTCGATGCATCGGACCATCACATGATGACAGGCATCTAGGGCAGTTACCGTTATACCCGAGAAAAACAATCACCATTCCATACCATGATGCGACCTGCCGTAGAATATCAATATCATGTAGATCCTGGTTGATAACTGAAATAAAGTAAAGAGCAGGAATGTCTCCTGCAGAGGCCTCAGGGGAGGTATTAAGCGGCCAGTGCGATTGGAAGGAGACGTGCTCCAACACGTAAATCCATGTTGACTTCGCACTAACAATCCCACCTACGAGTCCATACAAATGCGATGACATTACAGAGACGGATAGGGGCTGTTATGCCCAGTTAATGCCGGCCGAGATGTATTTATCAGGAGCGCCGAGCGCCCATATCCCGTTCCATTCCCGTTCGACATATGGCAAATAATCGGTTAATATTTAACCGCACGATGCACCGAATCACCGATGGACCAGCAGCATCATCAAGCGCGCTTGGATATTGGTTTTACAAAATCGCATATTAATTTTAAAATACAATCCTTGTGTTTTGGCAGGCCTGTTATTTGCCGTATGTTAAAAAAGTAAACAATGCCAACTGCTGTAACGCCAATCCGCGTGGCCAACCTCCAGCGGATCTGACCCTTGCAGGAAACGAAGCAAATACAGCAAGGTCATGAACCCATGTCTGCCCCAAAATGACATTCATTAAATAACAACCATAACCAGTCTCGCATTTTCTCGTCGATACACACACATCACATATTTAAAACATGTAGTTTGGGTACATAGCACGTAGAAGTCGTAGAACAGATACCTAGCACGCGGATTTTTAGCGAACTCCCCAAACGGAAAGGCGCTAATGTCCTGACTTTGGCCCTCCGTCCGGGCGGTGCGCCCCGGGCCTCGGGGCCTCAATCATCTGATGGGGCCTCCAATTCCTCTTGTTTGCAAAAAATACTGCAAAAAAATTGGAATAAAATTCAAAAATTTCAATTTTTTTCCTCAATGGTCATTTTTTTCGCATATTACTCAAGTGAGTAACATTGTTTTTCCTTTTTTTTCATTTTAAAGTTACCTTGGCAGGCCCCATGACAACAGGTTTGGGGGCCTACACACATGCAATAGGGGTGTGTGTCTGTATCACGGAATCTCTAAGAATTATTCTCACTTCAGGCTTCAGGGGCCTCGGCCCCGGATATCATAGTGCCAGGGGCCTCAAGCCCTTGAAATTTTCTATTATCTATTTTTTTTTTTCAAAAGAGGGGAGAGACAAAACCACAAAATTATCTTCTCTGCGCGCTACAGACTACAGCACTGTGTTTTTTAGTCAAGTTAACAACTCATATTTTTTTGTTTATCAGACTTTTTCTTAATCACGGTGGGGCAGGGCGGGCCAAAAAGTCTGCCGGCCCCCCTAATATTCTCAACTTTCACTCCTTAGGGGCCCCATCTCACAATTCCGCCCAGGGCCCCCGATTCCCTTAGTCCGCCACTGGTCCACTGTTGACCGATTTGGACCTACCATTCCATATACGAAACAGTCGAAGAAATATTTTGTTCCCTATATCCGCCAAGTACTGACGAATACAGGTTGATCACGAAATGGCGCCCTAGCCTAGAACAGTAGTGCGACATATGGAATCTTCTATGAAGCTCACAAAAAAATTAAATGAAAATTCTTAGAATTTTATTTTTGAAGTTATGAAGGGTCAAAATCAGGTCTTTCGAGCCCTTCTAGTTTGTATGTTTCAAAAGATTTCAGTAAACTGTTGGTGCCAAAATTATTTATAGATTCCTGTTCATTTTACAAGGTGAGTCGTGAAGTAAAAAAATCACAATTCATCTAAAAAACTCCCCCTAAACAACTCTTGGTAGAAAACCGTGTCAACCGAATGGTTTGGAGACATTATTGAAGAATAATGATTTTCGAGGCTTCTGACTCACCCTGTATAGAAAATGGAGATTCGGAATAAGTTCAGTGATTGACATTTCTTTTCTCATAATTCTGCCACCAACATCTCACTTGAATATTTCAAAACAACGAAACTATACAGGGTGTCTCAAAAGTATCGCATTCCGAGTCCAGAGCGGTATATGGAATCTACTCAAGAACACGAGGGAAATATAAAAAAAATTAACGACGTTTACTTTTTAAGATATGGAGGGGGGGGGGTCAAAGGTTAGGACTTCGCCCCTCACTATTGCCGTTATTTGAAGTGATTTTTGAGAACTGTTCACGATAGATCAATTAGTGAAAATCATCAACTACTGAGTGTGTACTGAACTTCTTTTCATGTACAGGTGATTAAAAATTTCAAAAATTTATTTTTCTGCAAAAACTCCAGTAAAAATTTTTCTATGGAAGCGGAAAAAGTCATATCTTGTTAAAATAGTTTTATTTATGTAGTAAGGACGTAAACTGACTGTTTTTGGCCCGGAGGAATGAGCGACGGCACATTCAGGCCGAGGGCCAAAAACAGGCTATACGCTGAGCTGCATACAATTTTTTTTACACGAGTACACGACCCATCGCTTTCTCAACTTTGTATATAGGTATACACTTTAACTTCATCCGCTAAAAAAATTGTCAATCTTTACATTTTCAAGTTTCAGTTGGATCTAGTGGTATATGAAAAGTCATAGGCAAGGCATCTATGATTTTTGCTTTCGCTTTTAGGCGTCGTTGTCAAACATCGAGGCAAACATGGAACAAAACTCAGAATTGAGGCCCTGGCACTCTTCCTGATTTAGCCGAATAAGCAGCTAGGTTGGCGAAGTGTACGATACGGGTAAAAAGTGGCTTCTTTCGAAAAACACCGGTACCTACCTACATCTGAGAACTTGTTGACTTTGCTTATTTCTCAAAGAAATCCGTAACAGCAAAAGCGTCAACGTTGTAATAGCGCCGCAGACGAAATTTTTTCAAATTGATAATTATAATGCTAATAATAATACCAAGAACATAAATCTCAATTGGTCTTTCCTATTTCGATTTTTACATTTTTTTATTGAGAAAAATTATGTAGCTAAGCAAGATTTTTTGTTTTAAATTTTCCAGGTAAGTATTTTCAAGTGGGTAGGTTGTTGATTTATATTTTATTTTATATTTCTGTTGGTTTAACTGTTTGTTATAGAGGTACGGTTGATTATTTGAAATTTTTTACCAATAACAGTAGATATCTACTTATTTTCAGGTATTCATCTTCTTTAGAAATCTGATCTACAAATAATTTCTGGCTGCATCAATTAAATTTGACACCGAAAAGTGTGCCTGGGATTTGATTGTTGAAAAGTTGATCCACTTGACAAGACAATTTTTGTGTTCTCCATGCTTCCGGTTATGGTAGAACGAGACATCGAAGGTTGTGCAATATTTGTTTCTTGGACATCATCATCGATTTCACCAACTTTTTTCTTAAATTCATCAAAATAACCACGCTACGTTCGTTTTGAATCTCTGTTCTCGAATACTGAAAAATATCCTCAACCTTTTCGAACGAATAGTGGTTGAAAACTGAGAAATAAATGACTGAAAAGATTGGAAAAGGTGCTTTTCCTATACTATCCTATTTTACCTATAGGTACTTTTTGCTAAGTATAGGTACACCCACCCACTGATTTTTATCAGGTCCTTTCTCGGAACTTCGGCGTTTGTGAATATTGTTTTGACATTTTTATTGGAAGTTCAAGAATCGAGCTCAACTTGATCGCAACTGTTACCTCCTTCTACCTACATACACACAAAATACACAATCATGCATACAACTTGGCAGCTTGACCCTCGGATTTTTTTTTTGTTCAACTCTTTCATTTTATGATTTATTTTCATGACACTGTCGTCGGCATAAAAATGTTTGAATGCTCCGGGTGGGCACCAGGGTGTGCACAAAGGCATGGCCCACCCAGGCCCCCCCTTAGCTCCGTGCCTGGCTGTTAAAAAAGAAAGCGGGGAGGTATAAGCCCAAGATACCAAAAATTATTACTCGCGAGCATATCGAGAGTTTCGTTGAAAATAGTTATTTATGTAGTAAGAGTGTAGTAGTAGTATTTGTGCCCTCGCTATGCTCGGGCACATTCAGACAGAGGGCCTAAAACAGGCCTTACGCTTGAGCTGCATACAACGTTTTTTACACGACCCATTCTTTTTTTGAATTTGATTTTGAACCATAAAAGCCGAAAAACTAAAAAGCGATTATAGATCGATCTAGTTAGCAATGACATTATGGGCATCTATGATTTTGGTTTTACTTGTCATTTAATAATTATCACTAGTGTCAGCGTCTTTTTTATTGAAAAGCACCCAGCAAGAATTTTTGTTTTTGAGGCGCTGCACTCCTCCCGCCGATGGCGATGGCTTCTCGAGCCACACTTGATCTTCTGCCGGAGAAGTCCAAACAAAATACGTGAGAACGTAGGTATACCTATACTTAGCTGAAAATTCCAAGGTGGTGAAGTCTTCTACTTTGTGGTCCGTGTTTTCCATGCTGAAGACAACCATTTCAGTTAAGGACGACACGGATTTGGGAAAATACCGCAAAGTTACAGCCTACGTGAAGAGACAGGCAGACGGATCCTACCTACAAACCAAAATATTCATTCGGCTACACGTTTTATGATGGCAACCACGGCTTTGGGCCTGAAATCGCGCTCTTGTATCGAAAACGACTATACAAATTTAGTATTCGCCTGCCCCCTCAAGAAAACTGATAGTGCAGTAAAGATAGTCAAAAAAGACCCCAAACCTTGATAAAATTAATTCATGAAATTTTATAGCAGATATCGATTCAGAATTTCATTCTCTACCACATACTCAAAATCCCCGAAAATCTCAGTTGAGCATTCTTCTTGCGGCGCTGTCAAAGTATATCATGTTTGCTGCAACTAGCCCGAAAATGGTATTCTTGTTTTTGTCACACTAGAACTACATTGTTGGCTTAGGACTGTTGGTATATACTGCAGGGCATGACCAGACCTTCGTTTGAACCTCTAACTCGTATTTCACGGAAAAAAAAACACGGAAGTCACTTTAATTCCCAATTAACAGTGTTGATTAAAGATAATCCGAGGGTTAGTAACCAAGTTTAATAAAATCAGTTTGATTTGCGACAGAGGCATGAAATTTGGTATGAGTGGTCTTCATAGTCTTCTTTCCAAATGTAAGCATGACGCCTCGCCATATATTGGTTAGGGGGGCCTGAGGACCCCCTTAAAAATTTGAAGTCTCAGGAACTCTCACAAACTACCGGTAAATATCGTCACACATTTCAAAAAGTAATCATTTGACTTTACACCAAATCTTGACAAGAGACACAACAGTTGTCGTCATGTACGCATTGTTCTTCGTGTTAAAAAAAAATTTCTTTGGAGTGTCAGAAAAAAACACAGTTTTTGATAATTTTTTAATCCAAGAAACGGCAAGTTGATCTGCTGTGTACCATTATTCACTAATTTGTATTTGTCGAAGCTATTCATGAAGTTTGTTTTCTGATACTGTCATTCTAGGGATGACAGCTCCCTAAGAAATGAGCCAATTCAAGTGGGAAGTTCAACAGCGTTTTTCAATTGTTCCCAATCAATATGATCGACAATTTATAGATGGATGGATGATGGATAGCTTGAACTGTTCTGCAACCTAATTTCATATGACTACACGCGGAACCAAGCGCAAAAGCATAGGAAATTTTTTTTTCGCATCGCTCACCATCATAAAATTTGTGCTCCTAGGGTGTGTTGAAAATATTTCTATACCGTGTATTCACTCGAACTGAGTGCTTTGAAGTATTCCACGCCTCAATCCTCATTCCTTGTGCCTTCTACTTGACAACTGCAGATCGTATTGACGTTTGTCTGTACTCTTTAGTCTGTATTTGCTGTTGTTTCGCCAAAGTAGCATGACATTTGGTGCAATTCCAACAGTGATAGATGGCAGTTCAAAAAAAAAAACGGGGCTTTCGCGCGTCACTCCTCATCTAGTTATACTCAATAAAATTATAAAACAGTCGAAGCTATCCACCCAATTATAAATTGTCATTCATATCAATTGGTAACATTGAAAAAAACGCTGCTGAACTAAGCACTTGAATTGGCTGGTTTCATCTGGAATTGTTGCTTCTAGATGTCAATATGAAGGAATGGACTTCATCAATGGCTTCGACGAATACGAATGGTGGATAATGATATGCGGAAGATAAATTTATTCCTCTATTGCATGGAAAAATTATAAAAACCCGATTTTTTTTTTGACATTCCGAAGATTTTTTTTTTCATTATGAAGAACAGTGCGTACATGGTGACAACTGGTGTGTCTCTTGTTGAGATTCAACGTAGAGTCGAATGGTTACTTTTTGAGATGCGTGACAATTATTTTAATGGTGGTTTGCATGAGTTTCTGCAACTTCAATTTTCAAGGGGGTCCCTAAGCCCCCCTAATCAAAATATGGCAAGACGCCATGTCCACATTTGAAAAGGGGACTATGAAGACCACTCATACCAAATTTCATGCCTTTATCACAAAAAGAACAGATTTTATTTAATTTGGTCACTAATCCCCGAACTACACTTGATTACCACTGGTAATTGCAGATTAAAGCGAGTTACGTGTTTCCTTTTGCGGGAAATAAGATTTCAGCGGTTTAGATGACGTTCTGGTCATGCCCTGAAGTATAGACCAACAGCTCTGAACTAACAATATAGCTCTAATGTGACAAAAGCGAAGATACAATTTTCGGACTTGTTGCAGCAAACATGATATACTTTGACAGCGTCGCAAGAAAAATGCTCCAATGGGATTTTTGGGGATTTTGAGTACATGGTAGAGGATGAAATTCTGAATCGATAACAGCTTTAAAATTTCATGAAATAATTTTTTCAACCCCAAAACCTATCTTTACTGCACTATGAGCAGGGAACTCTGAGAAATAGGAATCCGGCCAGGGCTGGGACTCTGTGTTCTTTGTCAACAGTCGCTTTCTACCTGATCTTGAGCAGGTACATCTAAGTTCCCTATGCTTAGCGACTATCGCTTAGAAGCGACTGTCGATAGCGACAACACAGAGTCCCACCCCAGAGCCGTCAACGCACATAACCTCACTTTCGAAGTTTCGAATACCTATGTGTATTTTCAAAGCAAACAATTCAACGAGAAGCTTAATAAGTGAAACCATACACCCTTCCCCGCCCTTGGGGGTGTCCCAAATGCCTCTGAGCTGTGCATTTCAACAAATTTATTAGTTTGTGACATTTAACAACAATTACAGGCATTTGTTTTTTGACGCTTAAAAAACCAAGGCCCGAGGGCGTAAAAGTAAAAATTTTACGCCCTCGGGCTAAATGAGCCACTTTACGCCTGAAAATGAGGGTAAAAAGGCTCACTTTACACCCGGTCGTGTAAAAAAGCCTTTATTCACAGTTCAATCGTCGCGTCGTTCTCTATTAGCCAAGGTTGCCGTTGCCATCAATGCTGACCGCACAATCATCATCGTTGCCTGCTTCGTTGACTGCAATGTACTATGAACTCTTTTTTGCTTGATGCTTTGTCGAGGCGCAAGGCGACCAGGGCATCCCTCAAACCATTAGGCCATAACCTCACTTCTAACTAAACTGCTCAATATTTGAAATGTCGGTATCCAAAATTTTGTCTTTTTCAAAACGGTATAACTTTGTATTGTCTAAACCGATTCCGGCTTTGTTTTCACGGTTCTTTAGATACATCTTCCAGCAATCTACTCGATTGGCGAACTTTTTTGACTCATCCCAATCACATTTTTTACAGGGTGGAATGTGAAGCATTGCAAAATTGTGCTTAGTTCAATAGATCCCCATTTTTGAACCGTTTTTTTCAAATTCCAACGATATAGTCATGAACTCATGAAGCCTGATGTCTTATCTCGAAAAGGTTCTTGTATTTTCCAGGTCAGAAGTCTAACAATAATGACATGATTTTTTTTTGTAAAATTTGCATTTTAGTCATTTTGATTGGCAATATAGGTTTCCTCAAAAGAGAGATGGAGAATCCGCGATTCCGCGCAGCTGTTTTCGGCACGTTCTGGGCACAGTGTGCCATGAGTGATCGCGCCATTTGTATTTACATTGCTCCGCCGTGTTGAAAGTGCGTTTTATTTTTTGAATTCTAAAGCCAACCATGCTGGGAAAGTCGCTAAAAATATAACGAACTTCTCAATGAATATTGCAAATGAATATTTCGCATAGAAGAATTTGCCAGAGAGGCATTTGATGGGCGGATACAACTATTTTTGTATAATGGATATATCAACGATATATGGACGTGCCCAGAAAGCACAGGTAAGCGCGTGTTCCAAGTCCCAGTTTTAATACTTTTAATGGTGTAGGTATTATGGCCATCACTGTATAACTTGTGGACTTGCATAGTGGCACACAACATTTATTTGCCATAACTACTTGTAAAAACTGTATAAATACCAATAATAACACCATCAAACGATCAAAACACACGTTAGGCTTACGGAATCGGGGCAATGTCGGCACACTATGACTGCGACGATTTACTGTGCAATCGAACGTGACGTCACGGGTCAGAAAGAGACGCTCAATTTAGGAAACCTGTATAGAATCGCATTTTTGATTATAAAAACCTGTAATTTTGCATGCTTGTAGCTCAAACTGTTGAAAACTACTGCGCCCTCAGAAATCTCAGTTTTACTTTCTCGGTTCGCGTTCTCGGATGAAAAGGAAAATATTGTGAACGCGCAAAAAAAAATCCGGACTTCGAGGAATAACTTTATTCTAAGGTCCATCTAATTGATTTATTTAGACCATTTCCAGATCAAAGCTGGTCTGTCTGCCTGATGTCTGTGTGCCCAACTCTATGTTGTCGTCTATGATAACTCCCAAACGGTACATCCTATTGAGCAGAAATTTGGTATGCAGCCATAGTTTAGGCGTCCAACGAACTTATGTGATTTTGGTTGAAATCCGCCATTAGAGGGCGCAATTATTGCATCGTATCAATATCGGAATTTTTGACGTACGAACCTGAAATTGAATAATATGTAGATGTTTTGTTGGTTATTCGGAAACACATTCTAAAATTTCAATTTGAATATGTTCCAAAAATATAATCTCAGTTTCTCATTTTTTAAAGATGTCTAAAATGCAACTTTTAAAAAAGAATCATATCATCATTGTGGACTCCTGATCTGGAAAATTCAAAAAAAGTTTCGAGACAAGACATATGGCTTCATGACTAAATTGTTAGAATTTGAAAAAAAAGTTGTTCACAAAAACGGGGATCTATTGAACTAAGCAGAATTTTGCAATGCTTTACATTCCATCATGTAACGAATGTGATTGAAATGAACTGAAAATTCTCGACAACGGAGTGAATTGCTAAAAGATATATCCAAGCAACCGTGAAGACAAAATCGGAATCGGTTGAGATAATCCAAAGTTATACCATTTTGAAAAAGGGCAAAATCTTCGATACCGACATTTCAAATGTCGAGCAGTTATTTCCAAATTTTGATCTTTGTCATTCAGCAATATGAATGATCAATATCGTCAGAGCTCACGGACAGGCGAACGGCTCTTTCAATTATCAAAAGAGTTTTCTAAATTTGAATGTTTTACTCTGTCATCCAAAATCTGACATTTTAAACGTAGAAAAAGTCGAAGGCCCTCAGGCGTAAAGTTCACACTTTATCGCCCGCGGTAAAACTAGCCACTTTACGCCCGAAGATGAGGGTAAAATCGCTGACTTTACGCTTGGTCGTGAAAAAAGTCGAAAATTTTGAAATTTGAAAAAAAATGATTTTTGGATTTTGGAAATGGTGTCGCCTATCTTTCTCCTCAGAGGCGGCACTCAGTTCTTTTTCCAATGTGGAGAGCGGGGCGTGGGTTCTTAAAGGTAACACAAAAACTGTCACAACTAAATTTATATTTCAAAGGCGCCAATCGGGCGTGTAGCTAGTTAGGATGGTTGGAATTGTTATATTTCCGATTTTTCCACAATTCCCGTGTTGTGTGAAACACGGCCGTACGCTCTACGGATGGTTGTAACTCGGACGCACTCGAGAGCTGTCAAACAGCTGACGGGGTCCGTCTTTGAAGTGTCAAAAAAACAAGACTAGCGAATAGTAAACAAATGCAGCTAAATTATTGAAAATATGAATTAAACTAAGCAAATCGGGAGAATAATTCGAGTATATTCGACGTAATTGACACGGAATCATCGACAGGTATGTGTAATGCAAAATAATAACAAATAAAAATATGATCGTTGACTTCTTGCTAAATATCAGCCCTAGCTTCCTCGGCCAGTGAAAACGTGCTCCACAAGGCACAGGCAAAACGTGAGGATGTTGGCAGAGATGTTGAATGCCCGCTGCTCTTCAGACGCAAACCCCAGAAGAACTACCCCCCCAGGTTTTGTCGAATAAAATGGAACTCTGCCTAACCTAACCTACACTACCTTGGATCCAAGTCAACGTGTTGGTCAAGTTTTAGCGAAGGTAGTATCAGCAGCCAAAATCGAAGAAGTGACCGGAGCGAGTTGACTTATCGGCTTCTGCGTGGTCATCTATGAAAATTGCGTACATCGCACAAAACGTGATGGAAATTCGTGGGCAGCAAAACTGGATGATGTGAAGAACGAAGAAATAACGTGGGAAGCGTGGATAACGTAAGAAACGTGGATGACCCCAGATACAGCCTTTTTAGGCTACTTTCATGGTACACAAAAGGTGTGAAAAGACGTGAGGAGACAACATCAAACACATGCGGGCTCTCAGGCCTGCCCTTTAACGGAGAAATGGAAAAATTGTGCCTCCTACGACACCAACTGTCACTTTTCTTTTTTGAATTCAAACCCTTATCAGTAAAGTTGCTCTATCATGTCGTTTCTTTTGCCGTTTCCTCTCTCATCTGTACCGCGATAACTCAAATAATTTACTGCACTATTTACTACTATTTTTAGGTTTTATTTGGAATATTTCGAACTTTAAATGAATTTCTATATAAAAAAAATGTAGGAATTCAAATTGCTACAATGGCAATGGGCTCAAATCAAAGTACATTCTTGTAGCCTTCGAAAGAGACCAGAATGGTAAAATTCTGTCAAGGAATAAGTCCACAGCGTTTGATTCCGCAAAGCATTATTTCAACAATTCAACTTCACCCTTAAAACATGAACGAAGTGCTTCATAGGCAACTTTTATTTACTACCCTAGCATTAATGCATATTCCAATAGCAACAAAAGTGGATTTCCCAGACCTCAAAGGGGTGCAATATTATTTTTCTATTTTGCGTTCATAAGAAAGTCATTACTTTACGATACGCAAATGACGTCATTCGCGTATCGTAAGAGGCTCCATTTCGATACGCATTTTTTTTTAATCCCAAATGTTGGCAATATCAGCGGGCATGACATCGGCATGACAGCAGTCACTGACATAAAAGATAGCTTAGGTGACATCACTTTTTCAGAAAAATCCGGCTCATTTCTGATGATAAACTGTGTTTTCACCATCAAGACAATTTCCAACAATTTTGTTAGCAGGGGCACATAGACTAGAACTATTTTTCAAAAAATCATATGCAAAAAGCATTTCATATAACATTTTGGTAACAAGACATTCTGGGGTATTTGGGCCTCGCTGAATACGAAAATGCCTGTTACCAACTCGAAATTTTGACAGGAAAGCTGCAATGGGGGAGGGGGGGGGGGGGGGTAAAATCAACAATAAGAATGCCGGAATTTCAACCTGTCACTGATGTGAGCTCAAACACATCCCATATCGATCCACCAGGTCCATGTCGTACCAAACTGACAAACCAAGTGTCATTAAGTCTGAAGGGAGGAGCCAGCCGGAGGCCTTTTGGTCTGTGTTAGTGATTTTCTAATTTTGTTGATTTTGGATCAATATTGCCAAGTTTGGTGTCGTTTCCAACTATTTTCCCCATTTAGAACTCAACTAATGGCTCTACATCTCGATTAGAGGCAATTTTAAAGTAGTTTTATGGAAAAAAAAACATGTTTTTCAACGTTTTTTTCTTCTGAACTTTAGTCAAGTTATGTATCTTTGTCTTGGGTAATGTGTCAAAATTCTCACGTAAATCATTAGCAACAAGTAAGTAACATATGAAAATGATGGGCTGTATAAGTCTTCCATTTCTACAAGATCTGAAAGTAGATTTGTTTGCAAGGCCGTTTGACTTTAATTTTCGACTGATAACTCAGACACACTTGCTCCATATTTGGCATTATAACCTTTATGTAGCTCAATTTCCGCTTTTTACCGTTGTGAATTGTATAGAGAGATTCCTGCTACCTATAAATGCAAAAACATGGCATTTTGTTTGGTGGTTTTACCAGAATATTGGTTTTACTGCGGAAACTGGAAAATTCTCGGGTGAAAAATTCACCTTACGCAGCCTTCGCATGAGAAGAAATTTCTGATAGATTTGGAACAAAATGCTCATCTATGTATGATTTTTAAGTATAAGGTACTTATTCAATCCTAATGAGCCATGTAAGAATTTTGACCACACATTCCTTGTGCAAAGATATACCATCGGATCCCAAAGAAGTAAAAAAGGAGTAAAAACTGAAATTTTCAAGCATGGCTGGGCCCTCTGGAATACTGAGTAGTCCAGAATTCAACTCATATACGAATTTATTCAGAAACTGTACTTCTCTCGTCACTCTATCCAAACATCATCAGCACTTGCAACCCATTGATTGTTTCAGCCTTCAGTTTTTGCCTATTCGTAGATCTAGAATAGGGAGATTATACAGTTTGAAATAAAATCTTAACCATTTTAGAGACTAATGAAAACTAGTTCGATTGAAAGAAACCTAGTTGACAGACTTACTACTTGGAAGACCTGCTCAGAGCCTTGCCAAGAATCTTTTCAACACCCAACGCTGACCTAGTAACACAAGAGCACTTTTCAGATTCAGGAAAATCAAGTAGTATTCAACAGGACTAGTATGCAGTCAAAAGGAAAATTAACAATTGATGAAGCAATCATTTGACCCATTCATCTATTTTGTGGTGGTTGAGGCAGAATTCTTTGCATTTGCAGAGTTTCAGGCATTTAATGCCAGACTTTCTGCAAGAGCAAATTCGAGTCCCAGAGTTTGTTTTGCGCCGGAAGCTCCGATTTGGAGACACGAGTAATAAGTGATCAGTATTATGGTTATCTCCAGAGTGAACCGTGCCTGATAATGACTTTTCGTTATGTGAAGCTGTATGGCATTGCTGGGTGGGAGGAAGCGACTTCGGTTTCTCAACAGCCGCAAACAAAAATTTTCGAGCCTTTTTTACCCATGCACAGATGTCTATGTCAGCTTGAGATGTAAGAAATAGGACTCATTGTGAGATAATGAATAAGTCAATAATAGGGTCCTCTTGAGTGGAATAGTATTTTTCGATAGGTACAGTTGGGAGCGAAATGATTCATACGGCACCGCTAGGAAGTCGGCTGGATTTCAGAAATGTTAGCTGCTTGGATCGTTCTTGAATGCCAGTTTTGATCACGACCAATCTCTAATCAAAACTGGCATTCAAGAACAATCCAAGCAGCTAACATTTCTGAAATCCAGCCAACTTCCCAGCGGTGCAGTATGAATCATTTCGCTCCCAACTGTACAAGAGCGCGTTTTTAGGTTCGTAGCCGTGTTTGCCATTATGAGGCGTAGTCATTATACAGCGAGTGAAAAGGAATGATCCTCATTTCTTCACAAGCATGATGTTTGAAGACGAGACAAAGTTGAGTGACGAAAATCATGCCAGTGAAGTGATGGACATTCCATAAGAGTAATATTGTACCTACCTAAGTACGTAGTTTTGAGAGGGGCCTGCCTACCGTGTTTACTGTAAAAATTTGGCTGCTTAGTGTTTGCCCGAGGCGATATCCATCAATTGACGAGGTTTACGCGTTTACGGTCACTGTCTAAACAAAGCCAGTGTGCGATGATACAATCGGCATTCTCGTTGTCGTTGTGCCCAATTCAGAATTCGAAGGCGGAGCTCTCCGGAGCGCTAGACATTAGCTCCGATAATTAAGGTGCGCTATTAAATATTCATCTACATCTGCGAACTTAACAAACTTGAAAATGCAAGACGTGGCTGGTTCGAATTGGATATCTATATTCAGCGCTGCCGATTCCGGAGCTGCCGGAGTCGGGGCGGGCGTCTGTGCACGTTTTGCACTCGTAATTAATTAATTGACGCCTGGGCAAAAAACCAGCCACTACTCACACAAGTTAGACGTGACAAAAACAGCTATTTATTTCCATCACCGCACCGAAGCTGGTTCGTAAACACCTACAAACTGCACCCCTCCGTATACATACCTACCTACCATACCATTCTACACACTCACACTACACTGTCAATGTCAATATACCTACTATAAAGAATAATGCCCGAATAAACCGCCGCCGACGTCTCAGATGAGGAGACGCGCTCCAATTAAATTAAAGTAACAAATCGCGAGGCAAGGGTTCCGCGAGCATAAACATGTAACTCGAAATTAACGTGGTTGTTATATGTCTTCAGTCTCATCTCAAGCCGAGCGAGCAAACAAGAACAAATGCAAATTAGCTAGCAGCATTCTGTGGTGATTAACCCGCGGTTTTATTCGACTGTGTTGTCTAGAGAACTCCAGAGTTCTAGAGTCTAGTGGCACTCCGGCTTTAGCTCCGTACACGTAACGTGCTCCAGTTTAGAACGAACATTCACCATCGATCTATCCGGACTTTTTTCAAGCAGCCCGCAACCAAACAAACACGTACGTAATTGTATCCCATAAATCTAGCGGATGCCTCGTGCTGCCGTGAACTTCTTCGGAAAGCTTCAAACGAATCAAACGATATTCGTTAGACCGAATTAATCTTGCATAAAACTCTTAACGATTCAACCCCATCTTCATATTCAACCGTACTTCAAGAAGAGATGTGATTTTACGCGTATATAATGTACCTTTATTTTGTAAATATGTAAGGTGATCTACCGTCCTGATTTGGTAAGAACAGGTTTTGATTTTTACACCTTTGCACAGTGGTCCAAAATTCAATAAATGTAGCCAAAAATCCAATTTTGCAAGTATATTGCATGACTTGACTTTCATATTTTGTGGGCACGTAGAGAAGTAGTGTAGGTAATCTTTTCTGAAATATAAGTTACTTTGTTCCAGAGCTCACCTGTTCTGACCCCTCAAAATTACTTATTTTTTTTAAATTCACAATTACCCTGTTTAGTTCGCAAACTTCAAGGAATGAGTCAATGAGTGCCAGCTTGATTATTGCCCTGCGGCTTTGCAACTTCCACAAAATGATCTTCAAGGGAAGTACTCCAGTTTGACTTAAAATGAATTTCCAGGTATTTCGGATGGTTTTATTGAAGAGTACAGCGATAAAAATGAAATGTAAAATATTTCTGAAAAATCTTTTCTGGGAGGCAGTGTCCCCAGAATTGAAACGACGCGACGTTGCTTCGCTGGAGCGCCATACTCAACCTTTGGAATAGGAAGCTGGTAGCTCGCCGCTCCTGGCACGCTTCTGTGATTCTGTGCCCAACCACTTTGAGGAATTTAAAAGCTTCGGTTCCCCACACACCTGAGGTCTCTTGACCTACCGGGATGGAAATAAATTTGTCTTCCAGGGCTTTATATTTGACTTTCTTCTTCAATTCCGCGGAGTTGGCGGCGTAGCCAGGGTTGGTCGAGGTTGAATGAAGATAGGATTCTGCGAAAGCGTCAGCGCATGTATAATCCCAGATAAGACACTTTCCTTTCCTCCACGGAAATAAAGTCAGCCCATCTGGTCTTTCCCCGTCATCACGTGAGCATCCCATAGGTTCCCTAATTGCTGGAATTTCAGCAGATCTTAAAGCACGGTTGATAATGATAAGGTCGTTTGCTTCGGCATGTCTTGATCGGCGTCCAGCACTGTACTTGACTTCTTCTAACTTCTAACTAACTTCTAAGATAAATCATGCAATCCTTTTGAGCTCACTGCTTTGACGCATTGGCACCGATGGGGGTAACATATGTCGCATCCCATCATCATTGACTTATATGATCAGTCTTGAAACAAACAGGTACGAAAACATTCAATATTATTATTATTCATATAGTTGATTCTTGGAGTGTTTGAAAAGTTTCGTGAGAAATACAAAAAAGTCCCCACAAAACCCCACTGAGCTTTATGCTCTACCTAAAACCTAAAAGTACCTTGCATTTTCTGATGAGAAAATGCTATTATCAGAAAATGCTATTATCAGAAAATGCTACTTGGTGGAAATGTTCTTTGCATCGTACTCTTCCGATCCAGAAAGGTAGCCATCAGCGCCATCCATGCCGGCGGCGTATACAGGCATGGGCGCCCGGAGGGGGGGGCAAGGGGGGGCACTTGCCCTCCCCTGGCTCCGGAGCAGCTAAATAAATTCCAAAAGGACTTCGCAAATTAGGCCAGGTAGGTATGTGACGTTCTCTAACTAAAGCTATTTGCCCCCCCCTGACAAAAATCCTGCGGGCGCCCATGTATACAGGGTGATTCAGAAAAAAAAGTTGAAAAATTATATTTAAATAACCGAAGCATTTGAAGACGTGTAATTCATCACATACATTCACTGTTTTATGCTCATGGAGTCACAGCAAACTGTTCTTGATTACTTTGGACCGTTTTTGAAAAGTAGGGGAAAAACAGGAAAAAAACAAAAACTTTTTTTTCAATTAATATCAAGTGATTCTTCGAGATATTGACACAATACTTGGTATTTCTACAGAAAGTGATGTTAGAAATAATATGAGCTGGGTAGCTAATTTCTAAGCCAAAAATACCATTGTCAACTTTTTTTTTTCCTCTTGAGCACCATCTTGAATCTGCTCTCTGAGGCATCGTTGAAAAAGTGATCGGTTATCATAATAATGGTAACATATAATCATTGCATCGTAAAAACAACCTCCTAATAATAATTTAGTGACCTCTTCGGCGGAAAAGAATTGCCATTCACGTATTTTTAGCGCATTTTCGTAAGAAAATGACGCTTATATGGCCGGTTTGTCTATCTGTCCGCCCATTTGTCCGCCTGTCCGTCCGTCTGTCCGTCCGTCTGTCCGTCCGTCCGTCTGTCCGTCCGTCTGTCCGTCCGTCCGTCCGTCTGTCTGTCTGTCTGTCCGTGTAGAAATTAAGAAGTTGTACTCCTCCTCGAGGAATAACGCTAGAGCCTTAGAACTTTTTTTGATAGATAGTTGATGTCCCCAAGGGGTCAATGGGCATTATTTTTTTTATCCATGCATAGTTATCATTACTATTATCAAAAAACAGATATTTACTGTGCACTTCTAAGAAGTTGAACTCCTCCTCGGGGAATCAAGCTAGAGCCTTGGAACTTCTTCCGATGGATAGCTGATGTCTCCAAGGGTGGCCAATGGGCATTATTTTTTTTATACATTCATAGTTATCATTATTATTATCACAAAACAAAGATTTCCTGTGCACTTCTAAGAATAAGTTGAACTCCTCCTCGGGGAATGAAACTAGAACCCTGGAACTTTCTCCAATGGATAGCTCAGGTCCTGGTGGGTGGCCAGTGGGCAGATTGGATTCAATGGTTGCGCCGCCATCTTGGCCGCCATATTGAAATTTCTTATTAGTAGAACGATTTTCATGAAACTTGTAAGTTACCCTTGTCTTGTATGATAATTCTTATTTTCAAGCTGAATTTCATGATTCCGCCGCCATTTTGGCCGCCATATTGAAATTTCTTGCTAGTGGAACGATTTTCATGGAACTTGAAACTTACCTTTGTCACGTATGATCATTCTTATTTTCAAGCTAAATTTCATGATTCCGCCGCCATATTGAAATATCTTATTAGTGGAACAATTTTCATGAAACTTGGAAGTTACCCTTGTCTGGTATGATCATTCTTATTTTTAAGCTAAATTTCTTGATTTTGCCGCCATCTTGGCCGCCATATAGAAATTTCTTGCTAGTGGAATGATTTTCATGGAACTTGAAACTCACACTTGTCATGTATGATCATTCCGGTTACCAAGCAAGATTTCATGATTCCGCCGCCATCTTGGCCGCCATATTGAAATCTGTTATCAATGGAGGGATTGTCATGAAACTTGGAACTTACTCTTGTCTTGTATAAACTTTTTTTTTCAACCTGAATTTTATGATTTGGCTTCCATCTTGGCCGCCATATTGAAATTTCTCATTAGTGGAACGATTGTCGTGAAACGTGAAACATCTTGTCTCGTATGAACATTTAATTTTCAAGCTGGACTTCATTTCTTTCAATGACAGACCTGGCACTAGGAAAATGCGCTATTGAGACTCACGCACGTGAGGGCATATTCACTTGTTTGGTTCTTCAAAGCTTTAGTGCCCATGATGGCATTTGCAACATCTGGACTGGTGAAAAATGTTACACATTATGAGCCGTGATGTACTTCGAGGTAGCCTATCAAGTTTCACTTTCATCAATTGAGAGGTTTGTTCTTGAAAGCTTTTTTTTTTGCGGTGGGCGGGTATCCGTGTAGTCACCGGCAGTACCTCCTTAGCGCCGTCTTAGTAGGCTAAGAGCGACGCCGGGTGATTCCCACACCACCCACCATTTTATGGACGCATCAACAGCGAGGTTATTAGCACCCTTTTTTCGGTGTTCTTCTCGTTTCACAATTTTTCCCTTGACGTGACTGCACGGTGGTACACGCTAAGGTACTAGAGAGCGCATGAAAATTTTCACCTGGCCCAGGCCGGATTCGAACCCACGATCCTTGGAATTGCTTCCAAAGACGGAGTTCGCCGCGCTACCGGCCGGGTTTTCTTGAAAGCTGTTTGAACAAAATTTGTGTCGCTTTTTTATGAAGAATACAAAATATTGGGTCTCTCACCCTTACTTGATCCCTCATTGAGAATAGCCTGAGACCGAATGTCTCCGAAATTTTTATGATAATGGTTCAGTGGGAAGTGCTCTTCAATGTGTGGTTGTCAAAAATTGCATAGTTGCAGTCAGATTCCAGACAGAGAGCGACAAAGAAGTTCATGCAGTAAAAAAATACGTAAATTACAGTCGAAAAAAACTAGTCCAGAGCTAGACTCAAAGCTGTCTAGAGACCTTGCTTTTTATAACATAAATTTGCAATTTGGCACACTGTTAGAGCCTTAAGTTAGTAATGTCTTAAGCGTCTCACCCACGATTGAGAGTCTTACAGAATCTGTGTATTGCGGGAAGTCTATCTAAAAGGGACATTTCCGGAATTTCTCCGTTGCAATGAAATTTGTGTCTTTTTTTACTGTATGAACTTCTTTGTCGCTCTCTGTCTGGAATCTGAACGCAACTATGCAATTTTTGACAACTACACATTGAAGAGCAGTTTTCACTGAACCATTATCATGAAAATTTCGGAGACTTTCGGTTTCAGGCTTTCCTCAACGAGGTATCAGCTTCCTCTCATCAAAATAAGAAAAAAGTTCCTATGAACATGGGTCCGGAAACGCTTCCTAAGGGAGCTACAGGCCCCTTAAAGTGGGAGCCTGAAGATGGTTTTTATTCAATATCTCTGAAACCGTTCAAGGATCAATCAAACTTGACACATCCACTAACCTTCTTATGCCCAACAAAATGAGGCAAGATTAATTCCACAATAATTTACCAGAGGTGGGTCAAGCTGAGGTGTGGGGGTAAAAATAACCCTAACTTGTTTGAATGTGAATTGTTTCCAAATTTAACAAGAAATTATAGAATATTGGTGCTTTCTATCAAAAAAAGGTCCCCCCTGCTCAACCTCGATAGATGCACCGTTTACGAGATATTTGAGTTTAAATGTATGAAAACGTGGTCAGGAATGCTAATTTTTAATTACGACCACTATTCAAGACGAACAGTGGTCGAAATGGCAATTTTTACGAACCGTAACGCTAGGACTCTCGATGCGAGCAAGCGCTGCAGGCGAAACTACTCCCCCCCCCCATTTCCAAGACTTCCCCATTTCTGTTCCTTTGAAAAAGTTCAAGCAGTTTTTTTAGATAATTCTAATGTGTTCAGGATAGGGGTACTAATGAGTAGACAATTATATCCCATTTACGATGTACCTTAATTCAGTAATAGGATTGGGCCTGGTTTCCTCCAACAAATATTTTGCTGGAGTTCCAGAAAAATGGGTTGCGGTCATTATATCACTCTACGTTGAGTTCACGAACAGCTCAAAAAGTGATATTACTGAATTTTCTTCGTGGATAGATACATCATATCTCGGACCTACAATAATAATGTATGATTATAATTTCTTGAAAGAATAAATGTGATGACAAGACAATAAAATCAAAATAATTCAACAAAAGACAAAGTTAGATTGGAAGACAAGTCTGAACGTCTTAACGGCACATTTTTCACGAAACGGAACGACTTTCGACAAAATTTCACGAGACGGAACGGTTTTTGAAAATATTTCACGTACCGGAACTCTGTTCCGGTCTGTTCCGGTACATTTCGACCACTGAAGACGAAAGAAAAACTATTTCAAAGCAACTTCATTTTTGTTAGGCATTCAAATTTTGTTAGACATAAGAAGGTTATTAAATGTGTCAAGTTTGATTGATTTTCCTTTGATTGTCAAATGGAAGTATCACTGATGTTCATCAATAGCTCGAGGCTCGAGAAGTATACGGAACGGATTTTGATTAAATTTGGTGTTCATGTGCACGTATGGTTTATGGTAGAAAAGATGAAAAATAGTATATTATATACCAAGGTTGAGAAAGTATTATTATAGCTGAAGCGCCAGTTTAGATCCCGAAGCGCAGCTGAGGGATATAAGGCGCTGAACAAGCTTCCAAGCTGATAAATTTTGTTCTTACGTATTATTGAAACAAGTAGTGTCTGTACAAAAACAATTTTGACTCATCAAAGCAATTTTACAGAAAATTGAAATTATCTTAAAAGACGCTGCAGGAAGGATGCTACGGTGAGAAGTCCCGCGGCAGACATGACGACGATTTCTTTGATACCATTTGAAGTTTGTAAGATATCCGTCGAATATCCATCGTTCACGATAACAATGCAACAAGTAGATTGTTAATTGCCAATAATTCTGCAATAAACGCCGACCGATGTTGAAGCTCAAATCGAACTGAAAACGTGAACACATCGGCAATCAGAAACAAATGCGGTCGGCGCTGGATTTATTTACCAACCCATTATTTCAAATGTCAACAGCCCGGATAAACAATGCTTCATATTATTGTATTGTATATCATCAACTTACATTTTTATTGTACTTATTAGGAATTAATTTTGTTCATTTGTTCATTTTCGACTATTATAATGGGCCGTATTCCAACAACTCCGCTGTTTTATACCGGGGTTAATGCATAAATAACGTGTTATGATTTACATAATCCGTTATCAGTTAATACTTGTATTTGTTAGGGTACGATTAAGCATGCTGAGGATCGGCCTTGTTTACAGTCCGCACCTAGACTATAAAATAGAGATTAAGATAGCTCTCCGTATAGGTAATCCCTGGTCGCAATTTCGCGGATTTTCCTCTACTTATTTCGCATTTTGCAAGGGATAAAAATTACTTTATTGTAGAATTGCTGGTTTAAGTTCCTCTTTTCAGATCATTTTTGCTTGTTTCATAATTTTCTCGAATATTTGCTACAGTGCTTTTTTTGTTTTAAATAATAAGAATCGATATTGATTACAGAAGGGTGCGGGTGCAGAAAACATTGTCCAGTATTATTATATAACAAGGCTGGTCGGCTTCGTGTGGTAACCCAATCAGTCGGAACAATTTATATGGAGTTGTGTACAGCGTGGGGCAATAAGGGAACATTCAGAATTAATTAAAGTGGAGGGGATTTACAATAGTCTTAACACCTCAGCAATATATGTATAGTCGCGGTACCTATTCGCCAATATCTGGTCCCACAAGCGCATTGAAATATTAAACACGTCCTTATCTTAATTGCCCTTTGCAGATTATTTATGTAGTTTGGTCAGAAAAGCATTAGTTGGTGCTATATTGTCGCTGGGAACGTCTTGGGCCGACTTTACTCCGAGATATATTAGCGAATACCTTACGTGTCACTTCTTAGATAGTTCCCCCAATAGCTATTCCAAAGGGTTACCCTCTATAGGTGTCACGTTACAAATTAGGGCATACTTATACTTCCAATATAATGCCACGTATAATCTGGACGTAAATCACTGTTTCCGAAACACAAATGGAACTTTTCGTTACGGTAGCGTATTATGATCTTTATGTATTTGTATGTTACTTTCAGTTACTCAAAATAATCTGAATGTTCCAGAAAACATTTTTATTCAATTTTGTAGTGGCAAGTCGAAGCTTTTGGTGATATTTATGTAACTTGGAAAAGTAAGTCACTTGCGTTTATTGGAACGTTTTATAAAATTGGGTAATGCAGTGATGAAATTTCTCATTAATTTTTAATGTACTGAGTCTTTCAGTCTTAGCCAAACAAACTTTGCGTGCCTCTCACTTGCTTCCTAAGAAATATAGGTACTGGGTACAGGGTGCCCAAGTTCACCTATTTCGGTTTGTCGGAATCATCTACCTACCAGCCATATTTCGAAAGAATCCAATCAGTGGCTTAGGACTTTTGGGGAGAACATTAATTTGAAAGGTTTTTCATTTTTTTTCTTTTTTTCCGCTCTTCATCTACTACTAGGTTATTAGCAGGTTTTCCAGTGGGGATTTTTCAGTAACGATAACAGTGATGACGATAACAACACAGACATGTTTGACTCAGTTCTTCAGATGCGTTCAAATTTATAACCTCCCATAACTCCTACTCCTAGGCCAGTGATTGGATTCTTTCGAAATTTGGCAGGTAGGTAGATAATTCCGACAAACCAACCAGTCTCCGCTAAACTTAAAACGATTCGCAAGTCATAAATTTTTTAAAATCGAAAAAAGTGAACTTTGACATCCTGTATCTTTCTTAGGAAGCAAGTGAGAGGCACGTATGTTATATTCTACTGAATAAGCAGGCAATAATAAATCAAAATAATATGTATACAGTAGAGTTTTTTGACTTGAGTATGTTGTATCCATCCGAAGATTCAAAATACGTTCAGGATGAAACCATGGAAAAATGTTCAAGAAAACTGTTTGCTCTGGTGTTTGCATTTTTGAAATAGAAGAGTATTATACTTTTGAAAAATTTTCTTTTCTTCGATGGAATCAGAAACTATGTTGAAAAATAGCTGACCCGTATTTTTTTTTCAGCCAAAAATCGTATCGTTTGGCCGCAATAAATGAACGAAATTCCTATATTCTGCCTATTTCTGACGTCATTTACACAGGCAGTATAGGCGGCGACTCGCTGTGACGTCAGAACTAGTTGATGTTATTTCTTTATTGCGCCCAAACGGTACGGTTTTTGACTGAATAAAAAAACACGGGTCAATTATTTTTCAATGTAGTTTCCATTTCAATCAAAAAATTTTTTTAGTATAATACTCCATTGTCTAACGCCCAGTTGCCCACCTCGAGTTTTACTTTAAATCGGAGAAGAGCTCTTTATACTTGGTTTGGTTGTCATTGATTCAATTGACAGAAAAATTATTCCCACAGTTACCAAACCGAGTTTAAAGTTAAACCTCGAGTTAAACTGGAGGTGAAGAACTGGGCCTAAGAAAACTGAAAGAATTCAAATGTGAGTATGAGTTTTGTGCGAACATTCCTCTAAGGAAATTCTACAATTTTTGGAATAATCTATAAATTGTGCATCATCTTTTAGGTAGGTGTCATTTTTTTTTTGCGGTGGGCGGGTATCCGTGTAGTCACTGGCAGTACCTCCTTAGCGCCGTCTTAGTAGGCTAAGAGCGACGCTGGGTGATTCCCACACCACCCACCATTTTATGGACGCATCAACGCGAGGTTATTAGCACCCTTTTTTTCGGTGTCCTTCTCGTTTCACAATTTTTCCCTTGACGTGACTGCACGGTGGTACACGCCAAGGTACTAAAGAGCGCATGAAAATTTTCACCTGGCCCAGGCCGGATTCGAACCCACGATCCCTGGAACTGCTTCCAAAGACGGAGTCCGCCGCGCTACCGGCCGGGTTAGGTAGGTATAGTGTTTTGTGTTGGTGAAAACTTAAAAACCTCCCAACTTTCAACATTGATGACTGTTGATAATTTATGATTTGTGAGAGCTAAAGCTTTATTTAAACATAAAGTGGGCTGCCCGTTTACTCCGGGTTGCAAAAGTACACATCAGCATACTGATCAATCCAATAAGAAAATATAAAATATATAAAATTAAAAGATGATAATAAATACTTAATGCATAATATAATGCATATATATATATATATATATATATATCTTGATGAATGATGTATTTCGGGCTCATTTTTCTACATCCATATATTACTTTGAGCTCAAAATTATATATTGGGCTCATGAGTCCAAAAACTGGACATATTTATATAGTATTTTGAGCTCGTCAGTAGTTACACCTCTGGCTTTTGATTAAAAACCAATTATTGTGCTCCGTTGCCACAAATACAACATACCACAGTCTGATATTTTGAAATCGGGCTAGTCGATCCTGAGTTTTTGTTCATCCTCATATTTGACCGGAATCGGGCTCTTATAGCTGTCTAACGCTCTAATCGCAAGTGCGCACTTGAGATAAGACCATTGGTGACTGTGCACTGTGCATGATTGTCAAGTACTTTGATAGTTATGATTTGTTAAGTAGGACCTGTAGTGGGTCTCTGATGCATGAAATAGTTTCGTACGGCCTAAGTAAATAGTACTCTGATGGCAATATAACCGCAAACAGCTCATCTCCTGCTGCCTCTTACGCAACGCTCTCAATTGAACACTTTGAGTGCAAGGGAGACGGCACCATTTAACGGCAGATCTTTTCAACTGTTAATTGTGAATTTCAGTTATTTTAAATCTTCAGCCAAAACACTAGGCTGTCGCTGCTTATTATACCAGTTGAAGGGAGAAAGGAGAAACTGTATACAATCGCTTAGTGCGGGAAGCCACGCCCTACGCAGACGCCCAACATCACAACCAATGTCAACTCTAGTCCAAGAACTTGCTCACATGCGCATGCGTCTGAATTATTTTGCACTTTTAACAGAAACTTTCTTTGAAATCTGATACTTATGTATCTAAAAGTCAATCATGACGTGAATCAAGCCCTTGAAAAAATTTTGGGCGAAAAAAGAAAAGTGGTATTTGTTGAGAGGCGTATGGCATTGTCGTACAAAATGATATGTTGAGAGCCCATTCTTCACTTTGGATAAGCATGTGAGCCCGAAATACGTCTTGAACATTTTAAACGTGCTCGTGCATAATGTAGATTGGGCTCCCGAAGATTTTCGTAGAAAAAGCCAGAAGTGGATAAAAAAACGGCCTATAAATTTGTAAAAATGGCACCGTGGGACCGGTTCGACCTAAAAACTGGAAATTATTCAAGAATGGATTTCTGAAGACATCCAAAACTTGAAATAATACCTATTCTGCACTATTTATTACCATGGGAACCTATCTTTTCTGGAATTTTTGCAGCTGTTCAAACCAAATCTTGGACAAATTTTGAAAAAAGAGACTAAATAACTTTGGAATCACGTTTCATAAGATTGAGAGGTGTTTGAAAAGAAAATATGACACCAAATGGCATTTTTCTACAAAATATTGTAGACAGCCCAATTCACATTCTTCATGAGTCCATGCGAGTCCGAAATACATCATGAACTCTTTCGTCGATCCCGTGCATGACGTTAATTAGGCTCCCTAGAAAATTTTGAGCGAAAAATAAGTTGAAATTATCAGAATGACAACGTCACGAAAGTAGTATTTGTTGGTAGGCGTCTAACACAATAATAATTCACCAAAATGGCAGGTATGTGCAAAATATGTTGAGAGCCCATTCCTCATTTTGGATAAGCATGTGAGCTCCAAATACGCCTTGAATATTTCAATCGTACTCGTGCATAATGTAGATTGGGCTCCCGAAGGTTCTTGTGAGAAAAGTCAGAAGTGGACAAAAACGGACTGTATCATTGTAAAAATAGCACCGTGGAACCTGTCCAACTAAAAAACGTGGAATTATTCAAGAATGGATTTCTGAAAACATCCAAAACTTGAAATAAAACTTATTCTGCACTTTAACACAATAACCTATCTTTTCTGAAATTTTTGCAGCTGTTCAAACCAAATCTAGGATACATTTTTGAAAATGTGACTTAATAACTTGGGAATCACGTTCTAGAAGATTGAGAGGTGTTTGAAAACAAATATTTGTAAACATATGGCATTTTTTTACAAAATATTGCAGAGAGCCGAATTCACATTCTCGATGAATCCATGTGAGCCCGAAATACATTATGGATTCTTTCGTCGAGTCCGTGCATGACGTTTATCAGGCTCCTGAAAAAAAATTTGGGCGGAAAAGAAGTTGAAAAAATTGGAATGACAACATCACGAAAGTAGTATTTTTATTGGTAGGTGTCTAACAGAATAATAATTTACAGAATGGCAGGTATGTGCAAAATATGTTGAGAGCCCATTCCTCATTTTGCATAAGCATGTGAGCCCGAAATACGTCTTGAATATCTCAATCGTGCTCGTGCATAATGTAGATTGGGCTCCCGAAGGTTTTTGTAAAAAAAGTCGGAAGTGGACAAAAAACGGTCTTTATCATTATAAAAAATAGCACCGTGGGACCTGTTCGACCCAAAAACTCGAAATCATTCAAAAATGGATAACTTGGGAACTTTATTCTCTAAGGTTGAAAGACGTCTTAGAACATACATAGGTAAACAAATGGCATTTCCCACAAAAATATTGTAAACAGCACAAATTGAATTCTCGATGAGTCCATGTGAGTCCGAAATACATCATGAATTTTTACATCATGCCCATGCATGACGTAAATCAGACTCCTGAGATTTTTTTGGCGGAAATGAGGTGGAGGAGCCTGTATGGCAACATCAAGAATGTAGTAGGTATTTGTTGGGAAAAATCTAACACAATAATAATTTACCAAAATGGCAGGTATGTGCAAAATATGTTGAGAGCCCATTCCTCATTTTGGATGAGCATGTGAGCCCGAAATACGTCTTGTACACTTCAAGCGTGCTCGTGCATGATTTAGATTGGGCTGCCGGAGGTTTTCATAAAAAAAGGTCTTAAGAAAACAAAAACGGACTATTTTGTTGGAAAAATAGCACCGTGAGACTTGTTTGAACCTTAAACATAAAATTATTCAAGAATGGATTTCTGAAAACATCAGAAACTTGAAATAAAACCCATTCTGCACTTTACAACGGGAATCTATCTTTTTGTTTTCAATTTTTGCAGCTGTTAAAACCAAATTCAGGACAAATTTTGAAAAATGGGACGGAATAACTTGGGACTCACGTTCTAGAAGATTGAGAGGTGTTTGAAAACAAACATTAATAAACAAATGGCATTTTTTCACAAAATATTGCAGATAGCCCAATTCACATTCTCGGCGAGTCCATGTAAGCCCGAAATACATCATGAATTTTTTTGTCGAGCCCGTGCATGACGTAAATCAGTCTCCCGAAAAAAATTTGGGCGGAGAATTAGTGAAAAAGCCAGAATGACAACATCACGAAAGTAGTATTTGGTGGTAGGCGTCTAACACGATAATAATTTACCCTCGAATTTACCAGAATGGCAGTTATGTGCAAAATATGTCGAGAGCCCATTTCATATTTTGGATGAGCATGTGAGCCCGAAATACGTCTTGAACACTTCAATCGTGCTCGTGTATAACGTAGATTGGGCTCTTGGGTTTTTGTGAAAAAAAAAGTCAAAAGTGGACAGAAACTGTCAGAAACCGACTATATCATTGTAGAAATAGCACCGTGAGACCTGTTTGACCCAAAAACTCAAAATTATTCAAAAATGGATTTCTGAAAACATCCAAAACTTGGAATAAACCCTATTCTGCACTTACAACGGGAACCTATTTTTTCTACAATTTTTGCAGCTGTTCAAAACACATCTATGATAGATTTTGAAAATGTGACGAAATAACTTGCCTATCACGTTATAGAAGATTGAGAGGTGTTCAAAAACAAATTATGTAAACCAATGGCATTTTTCCACAGAGCTCAATTCACATTCTCGATGTGAGCCCGAAATACATCATGAATTCTTTCATCCAGCCCGCGCAATACGTAATTAGGGCTCCCGATTTTTTTTTTTGGGCGGAATTGACGTGGGAAAACCTGAATGGTAACTTCAAGAATACGATATTTGTTGGGAAGCATCTGACAAAATAGTTATTGAAAAAATGACATTCATGTACAAAATATGTCGAGAGTCCATTCCACATTTTGAATGAGCATGTGAGCCCGAAATACGTCTTGTACACTTCAATCGTGCTCGTGCATAATGTAGATTGGACTGCGGGAAGTTTGCATGACAAAAGTCTGAAGGGGACAAAAGCGGACTATATCATTGGAAAAATAGCACCGTGAGACCTGTTTGACACAAAAACTCAAAATTATTCAAGAATATGGATTTCTGAAACCATCCAAAACCTGAAATAAAATCCATTCTGCACTTTACAATAAGAACCTATCTTTTTTAAAATTTTTGCAGCTGTTCAAACCAAATTTAGGACAAATTTTGTGAAATGTGACGAAATAACCTGGGACTAACGTTCTAGAAGATTGAGAGGTGTTTGAAAACAAATATTTAAAAACAAATGGCATTTTTTCACAAAATATTATGGAGAGCCCAATTCACATTCTCGGTGAGTCCATGTGAGCCCAAAATACATCATGAATTTTTTTGTCGAGCCTGTGCATGACGTTATTCAGGCTCCCGAAAAATTTTTGGGCAGAGAATAAGTTGAAAAACCGAAATGACAACATCACGAAAGTAGTATTTGTTGGTAGGCGTCTAACACAATAATAATTTATCAGAATGACAGTTATGTGCAAAATATGTCGAGAGCCCATTTCATATTTTGGATGAGCATGTGAGCCCGAAATAGGTCTTGAACACTTCAATAGTGCTCGTGTATAACGTAAATTGGGCTCCCGAAGGTTTTTGTGAAAAAAAGTCAGGAGTGGCCAGAAAACGACTATATCATTACAGAAATAGCACCGTGAGACCTGTTTGACACAAAAACTCAAAATTATTCAAAAATGGATTTCTAAAAACAATCAAAACTTGAAATAAACCCTATTCTGCACTTTACAACTGGGAACCCATTTTTTCTACAATTTTTGCAGCTGTTCAAAACACATCTATGATAAATTTTGAGACTGTGACGAAATAAGTTGCTTATCACGTTATAGAAGATTGAGAGGTGTTTGAAAACAAATTATGTAAACAAATGACATTTTTCCACAAAACATTGTAGAGAGCTCAATTCACATTCTCGATGAGTCCATGTGAGCCTGAAATACATCATGAATTCTTTCATCCAGCTCGCGCATTATGTAATCAGGACTCCCGAATTTTTTTGGGCAGAAATGAGGTGGAAAAACCCGGATGGTCCTTCAAAAATGTAATATTTGTTGGGAAGTATCTGACAAAATAATAAATCAAAAAATTACATTTACGTACAAAATATGTCAAGAGCCCATTCCACATTTTGGATAAGCATGAGAGCCCGAAATACGTCTTGAACTTTTCAATCGTGTTCGTGCAGAATGTAGATTGGACTCTCGAGGGTTTTCGTGGAAGAAAGTCAAAAGTGGACAGAAACGGATTATATCATTGCAGAAATGGCACAGTGAGACCTCTCTGACCCAAAAACTCAAAACTATTCAAGAATGGATTTCTGAAAACATCTAAAACTTGAAATAAAACCTATTCTGCACTTTGCAACGGGAACCTATTTTTTCTAAAATTTTTGCAGCTGTTCGAAACGAATCTATGATAAATTTTGAAAATGTGACAAAATAAGTTGCAAATCACGTCAAAGAAAATTGAGAGGTGTTTGGATACAAATTATGTAAATAAATGTCATTTTTCCATAAAATATTGTAGAGAGCTCAATTCACATTCTCGATGAGTCCATGTGAGCCCGAAATACATCATGAATTCTTTCATCCATCTCGCGCATGACGTAATTAAGGCTCCCGAAATTTTTCTTTGGCAGAAATGAGGGGGAAAAACCTGGATGGTAACTTCAAGAATGTAGTATCTGTTGGGGAGCATCTAACAAAATAATTATCAAAGAAATGGCATTTATGTACAAAATATGTAGAGAGCCCATTCCACATTTTGGATAAGCATGTGAGCCCGAAATACGTCTTGAACTTTTCAATCATGTTCGGGCTTAATGTGGATTGGGCTCCCGAAGGATTTCGTGGAAAAAAGTCAAAAGTGGACAAAAACGGACCATAACATTTTAGAAATAGCAACGTGAGACCTGTTCGACCCAGAAACTCAAAATTATTCAAGAATGGATTACTGAAAACATCCCAACTTCGAAATCGAACCTATTGTGCACTTTACAGAGAGAACTCAGCGTTAAAAAATATTGCGGAGAGCTCATTCACATTCTAGTACAGGAATTTTAGCCGAAATATCACTTCAACCTCAAAGTAAATACTGTAGTCGTGAAAATCACAGGTTCTGTTCAGAATTTTGTGCTTTTTCTAAATTTTTGGGTTTCAGAAAAATGATGGAAAAACACGATGGAAAATTTCATAGTTCTGTTGGAATATTTTGATTTTTTCTGTCAAATGTATATGATACAGGAAAAATAGTAAAAAAAATCGCTAAAACCTTGAAAAAAAAAATATGGACGTTCTGAAAATTTGATATTCTGTTCGGACTTGAATGCTCTACTACATACCTAAAATTGACAGAAATCCCACCCCTGGGTTTTGAGTTATTGGAGGAGGGGAGTTATTGCAACTCAAAATGGAGGGGATGAAACCCGTTAATCCATTGGATGCAAATACATCGCAATTTGACGCATCATATATCGTTGATACCATTTTGGCACAAAAAGTGTCGATTATTGTTGAGGGGGGGTCGTGGGAGGGGCGGAGCTCGGCTAGGTGATTATTTTTGTTTTCCTGGTCATATATAACCGATCACGACAAGTTTGGTATCTTTTCCGACTAAATTGAAACTCCTGACCTTGAATCCGATGTGTAAATTTGAATAGAAACAAGTTTGAACAAGTTAACTTGAAAAAACTTGCTTTTTTCTTTGACAATTTTGACAGTTTTTTTACTGTTAAAGGTCTGAATCGTTCAAAAATAGTTCATGGTCCATTGGATTGTAGTGTCTTTTTTACGAAAATCATCCACTCGATGTTCTGTTTTGTTTCTGGATATTAAAAAATCAATTTTAACCTGTGAGTCGGTCCGGCGCGGTTTCTACCAATAACCAGAACACTACAACATGCACCTGCAAATGAAACTAGCTCAAACTATTGAACAAATAATAACTTATCTTTGAAAGTTCGAGGATTTCTGCAGAATTGAATTTGCTATAACATAAAACAAAATCGCTATAGGTCGCTCTGCAGGGTTTTGAGTTTGAGCTATTTATATTTGCAGGTGCATGTTGTAGTGTTCTGGTCAGTAGTAGATACCGCGCCGGATCGACTCACAGGTTCAAATTGATTTTTTGATATCAAAAAACAAAATAATACGTTGAGTGAATGATTTTCGTGCAAAAGACACTTGAATCTAATGCCTTTTGAAATATTTTCGAGGATTTCAGACCTCTAACAGTGAAAAAAAAAACTGTCAAAATTGCCAAAGAAAAAAACAAGTTTTTTCAAGGTAACTTGTTCAAACTTCTTTTCATTAAAATTTACACATCGAATTCGAGGTCAGGAGTTTGAATTTAGTCGGAAAAGATACCAGACTTGTCGTGATCGGTTCATGACCAGGAAAACAAAAAGAACCACCTAGCTGAGCTTCGCCCCTCCCACGACCCCCCCTCAACAATAATCGACACTTTTTGTGCCAAAATGGTATCAACGAGATATGATGCGTCGAATTGCGATGTATTTGCATCCAGTGGATTAACAGGTTTCATCCCCTCCATTCTGAGTTGCAATTGATTACTCCCCCTCCGATAACTCAAGACCCCGGGGTGGGATTTCTGTCAATTTTGGGTATGTAGTAGGGCATCCAAGTCTGAACAGAATGTCCAATTTTCAGGACGTCTCCATTTTTTCCAAGGTTCTAGCGATTTTTTTACTATTTTTCCTATATCATATACATTTTACAGAACAAATCGAAATATTCCAATAGAACTATGAAATTTTTCATCGTGTTTGGTTCAGAATTGTTCAAATGTTCATTCTCAACATGTGCAGTCTCCACATAACTGTGTGTACTTGAAATCTCATGAAAAATTGAGCTTAATTTGAAATTATTCGGAATTATAAGTTTTCAGATTTTTGACAGCTCTAAAAAAAAAGCCTCCGCTGGGATTTTTCTAAAACCCAAAAATTTGGAAAGAGGACAAAATTCTGAACAAAATCTGTGATTTT